>VZTV01041997.1:24953-35736 GCA_013400875.1 Anhinga rufa | reverse complement strand
AAATTGTTTTAATGCTGTTGTAAGTAATTTCATTGCCAAATAACACCTACTGAGGAATTAACCTGAACTAACAATTATGGTTCTACCAATACTAGAAGACCTTGGCAACATAAACCAGGAAAAACACAATCCCTTCTGCATGTCTTTAAGATGAACGGTTAATAAACTGCAAACAAATACAGCCTAAATATTTCTGGAGCAAAATACTAAAATCGATTTCCAAAAGATACTTGCTCCAAGATTATAAAGTATGTTTAACTAATTCTTATATCTAGATTTAAACAATGCTACTGCTACTGATATTTGCCAAACTTCTAAGAGATGTTGATGGAATCTGGAAACCTTTCTTTATGACTAATTATGATACAATTACAAGTATCTTAATTTCTGAGTCTGAATCCAGCTATCATTGAATATTACCTGCAAACTCCCTGTGGTTCATCATCAAAAGTGAAAACATAGCTTTACTCTAAAAGTAAACTCTCCTTTCATGTTTTAGTAATTCATGGATTTTCTTCTTTAATTTAAACTTACAACAACTCAGCCTGCTTTTACATTAGCAAAATACACTGAGAATAATTGTAGTCTTAAATTAAAATATTTAAGTACACTGATAAATCCCATGATAAAATATTATGCCATCTTATAAAATTGGTTAAAAAAAACCCCAACAGTTCACAGACATCTCTCTACATGTAATTTTTCTATTGTCTTGTGATGCAGAGCTAATTAGAAGGTATTGTCCTCTAAATTTTGAGGGACTTCTTGCATTTACATTTCTTTACAAAAGAAATGCATTAAAACTGTATGTATTTAAACTCAGTTCTCTTCACTTGAAACATAGCTGCTACCTCTGTTAAGAATAAGTAGGAAGCATAAACACTGTTTCTTAACAGTGTTGATAATCACAGGCATTCAGATACCCCTATCAATAGGCATGCTGGACAAAACAGAACACCTCTGGACTTAATATGTAAGCACAGGAATTTTTGCATCTTGTCAAGTGAATTAATACCTGCTCCCCTACATAAAGACAGAAAAAAACCCCCTGAGATCTAGAAGACAATTCAGAATTCTAGCCAGAGCCCCATCCCTTCCCATGTTACCATTTCAACTCACCCAGTATTGGAATTTTGAGGACACAAATGAAGATGTACTAAAAAACACATATGCTCTTTACCTTGTTTACATTTTTACTGGCATGGTATACAAAAACAAAATTGGAAGCAGAAGGCATGCAAGACTTGCCCCCCTCAAATCTGTCATATTAAAATCACAACACAAGACAGCATCCTGGACTCTGCCAGAACCACACTAGATTCTTGAAAAGCAACCCATTTTGGGTTTCTCTTGCCCCTTCAACTTATATATAAGCAAACAGGGAGTGATTGAAAATGGCTTTCCTTATTGTACACGCATTATCCACAAATTACCATACTGGCAAGAGGCCAAGAAGCAAACAGTGACCTGGCAAACGTCTTAAATCCAATACAAATAAACCTACTCATTAAAGAGTGGCTTTAAGGTTTCCTTAAAAGACACCGAGCTGCAAAAATATTGGACAGGAGAATCTGAGTTAACCACAGTCTTCATCATGTTAGTACAGGGAAGGGATCAGAGCCAGGACATCAAGCTGCATACTGTAAAAGGAAAAAACCTAACAGTACTGATGCGAGTAGTAACTCCACAGTACTGACCTTTATGAAACAATTCCATTTCAGAGTGACTGGAGTGGCAATAACATGATATGTCTGCATAGATGTGGCTGCAGTATTTTCATTACAGAATAAGAAAGAACTTAAAGATGCTACACAGTATATGAAATTTTGGATCCCCACCCCACCACATAATTTAGTTATATTTATAAAACTGCTGAATAGTCAACTTCAAGCAATCAAATATTTTTGAGTCTAATTGAAGTCATTTACTGACAGGAACCATTACAGCCTTCTTTTATTCTGATAATGCACCTGATGCTTTTAAAAAAAAATTATATATACACATTGTATTTTACCTTTGTAAAACAGAATACATACCTCCTAGTTCCATTAGATTTGTATGTATATGAAAAACATTTAAAAGAACAATTCAGTAACACCATTAGTATTTCTTTAAGATTACATGTCAAAGATCTCAGAAACACTCCGTTCAACTTGGGCGTGCCCTCATCTCCTGCTTCAGTACAAAACTGTGAACACAGAACCTCAGGACATAAAAGCCTGACTATTTAAAAGGGTATTCATTAGACTGCATTCCACTGTGTAAGGACACATTTCAGTCTGACATACATAGATTACTCCCTTTCTAATAGGTCACATTATCAACTGCAATTTATCTTTTGTTGTACAACATTTATTCCCCCAAAGAAGGTACACGCACATAGACTCCACTATATTTTCTAAATACCAGTTTGAAATAAAATTTTCAAAATGCTCTAATGATTTAAGAGCCTACATTCTGTTTGCAAAACTAACGTAAGCATTTATTGACAAAAAAAATATGAAAATTCAGTGGGATGTAGGAGGTTTTGAAAACATTATACTTCAGCAGTGGTTCATACCTTGATCGCTAGAAAACCTAGGTGGGGTGGCCTGATCCAAGGAATAAATATGCACCCAGAGGTAACAAAAAGGTTAAACACTTAAATACTTCATTTTAAAGAGAAACCTCTGAAACATAAACTGTCATACCTTGAAGGGAATATTAATATTTTATTATAATGAAAAATTAATGTAAACATCTCCCATTTCTCATTAATTACATGTGAAATTCAACATTTCACTTAATTACAGAAAGGTGTTCTCAAATTTCCCCTCGTATTTGATTTGATAATTCCAGAAGCTCATAAATTCAATATATGGAATATCTTCACATTACAACAAATCAGATCTGACATTCAGTTCCAAGAAATAAGCGAACAACTTACTTCCCCAATTCCAACTGGGGAAAAAGTCCTTACATAATGCAAAACGTATTGCTTCATTCCAGAGTCCTGAAACAGAACTGGGTTTTCCTAAGGGTATGAAAGTATCAAAAATAAGAAGTCACCACATGAACCTCTGGATTTCATCACTATTTGGCCATTGGAATGTTCTGTTTAGAAAAAGATAAAAAGTTACTGCGTTCACAACAATATAAAAAGCCAGCTCTAGAAGTTGTTTATATAGAGAGGGAAATGGAATATTGAGCCTATATATTAAGAATGGCAAAATAAAGTAACGAAATTCCAGCAATTTTTGAGGAACTGTGACTGCTAATAAACATACAAAATACATTAAGATCCAGAATATCGATTTTGATTTTAGTGTATCAGCAAAACTCCAGCCAGCAAATATATAGACTGGAACTAATACATATTTTACAAGCTCGTGTCTTTGGAAGACTTTCCTCCAGACATAGAATGTATAATGTCTGTTATCGGCTAGTAAATACTTATGAACGTATGTAAATTTCCAGATAAGGAATAAAGATATGACAGCAATTAAGCTGTACCACACGGGGTGCTTTTGTAATGACAGAAGGAATTTCCTGATTTTGGTAGGGGTTAATAAATGAGGGAATGAAAAAAAGACAGTAAAGGACAGAAAATAGAACAGCTGAGGAAAGTGCAAACAGGCTTCATGGCTACTTCTGTCACCAACAACTATTCCACCATTAACAAAAACAAAAACAAAGAACACAGTTACTAATATTATGTACGGCCAAGTTAAAACAGTAAGTCTAAATAAGTTCTTAGGCAACATGAGATATTTAATAAGAAACTGCAATATTTGGATGAAATCTGAAAATGATCCTTTCCTGGAGGAAATCTTTTCATCTTTCTTTTTCTGTAACTCTGTCTTCCAGGCTTCATTTAGCTTCTCTGCAACAACATTTCCAGCACAAAAAACTGCCCACACAATATTCGTCTGACGAAACATGAAGCCACAAAATCCAAGGAGAGCTGAAGTTTTATGGTTTCCATAAAGACACATTAAATAGGCAAAGAGAGTAAAAAATACTGATCCTGGGTCCGTATAATAAAGGAATGTAAAAAAATAAAGGGTGGGAAACATTGCAAGAGTTAATGTAGACAAGATTCTCTGGAAACCAGACACAGCCTAAAGAAGAAGCAGAAAAATGTGGTTAGCAATGTCTGATAAAAATAAAATTCAAAAAAAAGAAAAACAAACCCAAACCAATGAAGAATATCATTCTTGATAATTCCATTAACACAATATAACATCTCTTAACCTCTTTGGTTCCACTACTGTACAAGCACACATGCTATATTTTTGTTAACCTCATGCTATGTTAATACAGAGTGTCGGACTATACAATATTAAAAGACAAATGAAAGTATGGAATATTATTGCAGGCAAGTTAAAAATATGGCAATGAAAATCAACTCCTTTCATGTGTCAGGTGTTCACATATTTGTGGCATGAAAATCATTGTGGGAATATAATTTTCCCATACCTAGGATAAAAGAGCTGCAGTAATGGGGCAAAAGAAAAGAAATTAAATGGTTTATGCCCCTGAAATCTCATTGTCACGTTCTGTTTATCTGTGAGACAGCAGAACACATCATTCCATGCTTATACTATTGCCTCTCTTGAAGCCAGTCAACAGAGCAGCCAGTTACAAGTTTCTAATCTTTGTTGCAGCTTTTATTGTTTATCTTCATTATAATTCATGAGTTAAAAAAGAAACTTTAAAGGTAGGAGACCATGCAGTTAAAAACTCCTCCCAGTTATCCCACTCGCTACATGGTGCAACGCAATTCACAATGTTAAAAAATGTTGCATGATGTTTCTGAATATGTAGCATGGGGTGAAACAGCCAGTCACCACCTTACAGAAAATATGAACAGAGAAAATGCTGAGTTCAAAGCAGTGCCAACAATACAATTACATTTTCTAATGCTTAGACTACTGACATGAAACCTTTTGTTTTCTTACATTTATATTTCCACCTCCAAGGATAAAATTAAGTGTTCCGAAAGTGGAAACAATTTACTGAATTTGACCCAATTCTGTATAGTCTTATGTGCTTAAACATGAAGAATATTCTGTAAGAAAATACATCAGAAGAAATTGTCTTTATGGTAAGGGAGTCCTTCAGTTACTGGGAAACAGGAAAAAATGTTCTTATAGTTAAAAGTGAAACTAAAGAACTTCATTAAGGTGACAGATTTTGAACAGGCCATTAACTGCTAGAACAATTTACCTACTGCAGTGGTGGATGCTCCAGCACTTTAAACATACAATATTCTTGTATCCAAGTTGAACTGTTATCGTCCAGATGAGTGGACAGCTAGACAGGTAAAAACTGGCTGGATAGTTAACTGGTCACACTTCATCCAAAGGTGAGTGTAACAACCAGAGCATCACAGGGATCTAAACTGGGACCTCTCCTGTTTTAACATCTTTATCAATGACTTGGAGGCAGTGAGAGTACACTCTCATCAAGTCTGCAGATGACACTAAACTGGGGGACCAGGCAATACTCTAAAGAGCAGAGTTGCCATTCAGAGTGACCTAGACAGGCTGGAGGAATGAGGCAACAGAAGTATTAGGAAATTCCACAAGGGCAAATGCAAATGCATTCACCTGAAAGGAAGAAATCCCCACAGTGATACAGACGAGGTACAGAGTAGCTGAGGAGCTGCTGGTTTGTGGAAGGGGATCTGGGGGGGGTCTCGACAGCTAGTGAGGTAAACATGAGCTGGCAGCATGCCCTGGCGCTAAGGAACAGCAACAGCCTCCTGGGCTGCATGAATAAGAGCAAAGCAGCAGATGAAGGGAAGTTATATTCACTCTTTACTATATTTGTTAGACTGCACCTAGAACACCACATCAAATTTTGTGCCCTGTGGTACAAAAAAGGCACGGGTAATTGGAGCAAAGGCAGAGGGCACCAAGACAGCTGATGGCTGAAGCACCTGCCCTGAGAATAGAAGCTGAGGGAGCTGGCCTTGTTCAGCTTGGGGGAACGGAAGAGCAACCTACCAATACCTGTGAGGATATCAACAGGTAAAGGGAGCCAGGCTCCTCCAAGTGGTACGTGGTGGGAGGACAAGAATCAACAGTCATAAACTGAGAGTCTGACTGGATATAAGAAAAGCCTTCTTCATCATAAGGCCAGTCAGGAGTGGAGCAATGTGCCCAGAGAGTTTGTGCAGTCACTCTCCATCCTTGGAGAGCCTTCCAGGCCCCAGCCCTGAGCAATGTGGTCTGATCTCAGGGCCTGCTTTGAGCTGGACCTCCTAAGGTCCCTTCCAATCTGAATCATTCTCCAATTCTTTTCAACTTGAATTATTCTCCAGTTCTAAACATCGACATAAAACCTGTTATCTTTCTAAAGAACACACTTTAGTTTAAACGCAGCTCACAGGACTCCACTCAGGATTCACTGGTTGAAGTTTTGCGGAGAGTCTTAAGTCATTCCAACTGGATGAGCATTCAGACCTTTGGATAGTAAGACTATATGCATACCAACTTTAACTTTTATTTGAATGGGACTACTTATAGTTATGTACGAGAGTAAATTTTTATAGGATTGCACCCTGAGAGAGAAAAAGAGATATTAGAAAAGTTTAGAGAAAAGGAATGTGCCTCCTTGGCCCAAATGGCAGTAGCACCTGCAGTTATATAAAACTGAGGACGGCTCACATATGTAACGAAGCAAACATACACAGAGCCATCAAAATTGCTTGTACGAGCACATAAAAATTTTCTATTTTGACCGTACCTTATTCCTCTGATGGATCTTGAACAGAAGTAAATACAGTAAATAGAAGTTCCCGGCACTGAAAAGGAGGTTAATAAACCTGAGCATCCCCGCAGAGCACACCACGCTTCCCGTCCACCCGAAGAGCCACGCCGCGGGCTTCACTGCTCCCACCGAGACCAGGTACAGGCCGGGCAGCGTGGTGATCATGGGGTCCCACTGGAAAGCGGAGAGAGACAGGGTTACGGAGCTGCTACCGCACAGAACAGGGACCGGAGACGATGCACCATCCCCACCCACACCCCATTTGGTTAGCTTGGACGTTTAGCAAATTTCTGGCGCTGTTAGACTGGAATTTTCGAACACTTCGCATCCTGCCCGGCGCAGCGTCGCACCAGGGCGGCAACCAGCGTTGTGGACAACACCACCCACAGAGGATTCCCTTTTCAAAGCGCCCGCGGTACGTTTACAGAAACGGTGGGTCCTGCCCGGGAGGCAGGCGGCGGGCGGGCTGCCGCCGGCCGCAGCACCTGCAGGAAGCGGCCCCGGCAGTAGGCCTGCGCCTGGGGGACGTGGAAGGCCTCGTCCATGTAGGGCCCGCGCTGCCGGCGGTTGATGGCCGCGAAGAGCAGGCACGACAGCAGGAAGGCGCCGCTCATGGCGGCGGAGAAGCCGTGGGCCTCCGACCGCTNGGGCGCGGCCTGCCTCTGGCCGTGGGGCCCGCGCGCCTCGGGGCTCCCCCTCCCAGAAGCCTTGAAAACCGTATCTCAAGGGTTGCGTGTTACTAAAATTGTGGGGTTTTAGGAGACGAGAGCGGACGCGTCTTCGTGTAACGGCGGCTCCGTGCAGATGGAGGTGACACACCCGCTGGAGCTGTTCCCGGGCTGCAGCGTCACCCTCCTCCTCTTCACGCATGTGAAGAACGCCGCTGCCCTCCGCAAAAAGGCCATGGAGGGGTCCATTGAAGGAGCATTGGTAAACCCTGCAATGGTGAGTGAATCGAAGAACCACAGTGTCCCGAGTTGGAAGGGACCCACAAGGGTCATCGGGTCCAGTTCCTGTCCCTGCACAGCACAACCCAAATTCACACCATGTCTCTGAGGGCGTTGTCCAAGTGCTTCTTGAATATCGCCAGGCTTGGTGCTGTGACTGCCTCCCTGGGGAGCCTGTTCAGTGCTCCACCACCCTCTGCGTGAAGAGCCTTTTCCTAACATTCAGCCTAATGGTCGGCTTTTCCTGTTCGTACCGCGTTATAGCTGTGAAGGCAGCGTGGAAATCCCTCTCTGCAGGAGTTGTGTGAGAAATGACCAGTGTCTGTAATCCCTGTCACACAAGTTGCAATGCACACACTTTGCTTTCTCTGTGCAAATGCCCCTCCTTTGATTTCATTAGTGTTGTACAAGTGTAGGAGTTCATCTGGGTAAAAGAAAGAGCCTTGGCAGGATCAGCCAAAACAATTGTCTCGATTCACATCGTGCCCAACTTGGTGGGGCTGTTTAAATCTACTTCCATCTGTAAAATGTAGTACTAATTTTTTTGTTTAATACTCTGTCAAAAATCACCACTGTTTGGAGCCTTTGTTGTGGAAGAACAAGAATTACTAAAATAGGTTGCAGAATACTGTGTTGCTCACTTCTGTGATTGCAGACTTAGGCTATCAAAATTAAGCGGTCAGGGTTTTTTCAGAGTTCAAAATAGTATGTTAAGTTTCTGTTTAACTTCTTGTGTTGTGTTTTACAGATTGTAGATCCTTTTCAAATTCTTGTGGCAGCCAACAAAGCAGTTCATCTGCACAAGATAGGTAAAATGAAGACCAGAACCCTCTATGCAGAAATTATTTTCAGCCTTTCACCAAACAACAATGTAAGATTTAGTGAACAAATGTCTTTTTTTTTGCTAGAGAAACTTGCCAAGATCCATGCAGCCAAACTAAATATAGGTATTTGCTTAACTGTTTACCTGGCTACTAATAGAAGTCACAGTTGTTTTTAATGACACTAACGCTGTTACTTCTTGTAGCTTGTCAGAATTCCATTAATGTAAAATGTGTCTCAATTTATACTCTTGATTTATTTGACCCAGCAACTGAAAAAGCCGCTTATATGTGGTGAGAAAGTGACTCTAATGTTTTTCATCTTTTCTTAGATTTCAGATGCATTTAAAAAGTTTGGCATTTCAGACAGTGACACAGCAGTGCTCATTGTTCTGGTTGTGGACAAGGAAAAACCTGTAAATCTGGAATATATAGCATCTCAGGTAGAAGGCCAGCAGGTTTCTCTAGATGAACTCCCCCAACTAACAGACACTGCCAAAGTTAAAAAGGTATGTAACCAAAAGAGATGACTGGTGTGGAGAAAAGGGATAAGTTATTTAGTTGTCTGATTTAAATATCAACAGACATAATTAACTTAGGGTTTGTGTTTCTGTAGAACAACTGGAAACTTGTTTTAAGTGAAGCTGATTATTTCTTTCATAGAACTTTTTTACTCAAAAAAGGTTCTAGTTGTCACACCCTGACATAGCAAATTTTAAGTCATCAAATTCTTAACACTGTCAGGAAGTTGGAACATAAAAATAAATTCCAGATTGCTGCCTACCATTCAGGTACTTGTGCTTCCTGTTTTCTCAGGCAAATATCCATTTAATTAAAAATAAATTTTCAGTCCTCAACAGTTTGATAAACTGAAGCACATAAATAGTCCTAGCATGGTCAGCTAAAATAAAAATGTGTTGATTAGCTACTAGGAGCTGTGTTAGGGCATGCATGCTCTTAACAGATTACTATGTGCCAGGTAGGTATCTTGAAGCATATATGCTCCACTTGATAAAATTCGGGTAGCTTGAATCATCTTCATCATGTCCATCAAAGTAATGATGGGAGACATATGAATACAATTGGACAAATCGTTATAACATGTAGAGCTAAAAGTGCTGCTGTCATTCAGTTTCTCAGCTTTTGTTTGTCTCACAGTTTCAGAATTTGCTTGCTTCCTCAGTCCCAGTCTTGTCTTGCAGGCAAGACAAAATAGGAATTTCTAATGTAAAAAGTAGGGGAGAGGGGGAAGACTTTCTTGTCATCTATATATTTTTAGCAGATATGTGATAATTTGTTTTTCCCTTATACAGGTTTTTATATTATTCTTATTCCTTTTTTCTGCAGATGTACAAAGTTACACCACAGGAAGAAAAAATTGGCACCTTATTGGACAGTATTGTTTGCAGAATGTCAACAAAAGATGTTTTATGAAAATGTGGAAGTAAATTTTTTTAAAATGAAAAAGAGGGTTTTTTAAGATCTAAAAACACTTCATTGTAATTCGTCCTGCGTTTCAGAGAAGGTGGTGTAGTACTGAGTAGTCTGATGACATCTGAGCTTTAACCATAAATGAGCAAGCTTGGATATGGGGGTAATCTGAGCTGTATTCTAAGCACAGAGAGCAATCCTGCCGGGCAGAGCAGAATTTGCCACAGGCATTTCTCTCTGTTTTCTTAACTAGAAGAAAAAAAATAAATCACTTTCGCCAGTACCTTAAGTTGATCATAACCAGACGGCTTGGAAGTCTGTACTTCTCTCTTTCATCACATGTTTTGCTAGTCCCAGATAGGATTCAAACATTGTAAATAATTTTTATTAACCCTACCCTGATTTGCAGTTTTTTTGGCACCCCTGACATCATATCCTTCTGATGATACTACTGCTGGAAAAGGTGTCTCTGTGGCATGAAATGTTGCTGATGGACTAGAAAAAAGAAAGTTTCCATGAACTATCAGCAGCACCTCCCTCTTTCTGCTAATGGGATAGAGTCACTGCCCACCCTTTGGGGACAGGAAGGGGCAGGAGGGGCACTGTGGCACCCAGTGGTGGGACAGCGTGGAACAGAGACATCAGGGGATGAAGGGATTGAGAGCAGCCCTGCTGAGAAGGACTTGGGGGTAATGGGGACAAAAAGCTGGACATGCAGCCCAGAAAGCCAACTGTATCCTGGTCCGCATCAGAAGAAGCATGGCCAGCAGGTCAAGGGGATTCTGCCCCTCTACTCCACTCTGGTGAGACCCCACCTGCAGTGCTGTG
>VZTV01041997.1:12012-24213 GCA_013400875.1 Anhinga rufa | reverse complement strand
CACAGTTTCAGAATTTGCTTGCTTCCTCAGTCCCAGTCTTGTCTTGCAGGCAAGACAAAATAGGAATTTCTAATGTAAAAAGTAGGGGAGAGGGGGAAGACTTTCTTGTCATCTATATATTTTTAGCAGATATGTGATAATTTGTTTTTCCCTTATACAGGTTTTTATATTATTCTTATTCCTTTTTTCTGCAGATGTACAAAGTTACACCACAGGAAGAAAAAATTGGCACCTTATTGGACAGTATTGTTTGCAGAATGTCAACAAAAGATGTTTTATGAAAATGTGGAAGTAAATTTTTTTAAAATGAAAAAGAGGGCTTTTTAAGATCTAAAAACACTTCATTGTAATTCGTCCTGCGTTTCAGAGAAGGTGGTGTAGTACTGAGTAGTCTGATGACATCTGAGCTTTAACCATAAATGAGCAAGCTTGGATATGGGGGTAATCTGAGCTGTATTCTAAGCACAGAGAGCAATCCTGCCGGGCAGAGCAGAATTTGCCACAGGCATTTCTCTCTGTTTTCTTAACTAGAAGAAAAAAAATAAATCACTTTCGCCAGTACCTTAAGTTGATCATAACCAGACGGCTTGGAAGTCTGTACTTCTCTCTTTCATCACATGTTTTGCTAGTCCCAGATAGGATTCAAACATTGTAAATAATTTTTATTAACCCTACCCTGATTTGCAGTTTTTTTGGCACCCCTGACATCATATCCTTCTGATGATACTACTGCTGGAAAAGGTGTCTCTGTGGCATGAAATGTTGCTGATGGACTAGAAAAAAGAAAGTTTCCATGAACTATCAGCAGCACCTCCCTCTTTCTGCTAATGGGATAGAGTCACTGCCCACCCTTTGGGGACAGGAAGGGGCAGGAGGGGCACTGTGGCACCCAGTGGTGGGACAGCGTGGAACAGAGACATCAGGGGATGAAGGGATTGAGAGCAGCCCTGCTGAGAAGGACTTGGGGGTAATGGGGACAAAAAGCTGGACATGCAGCCCAGAAAGCCAACTGTATCCTGGTCCGCATCAGAAGAAGCATGGCCAGCAGGTCAAGGGGATTCTGCCCCTCTACTCCACTCTGGTGAGACCCCACCTGCAGTGCTGTGTCCAGCTCTGGAGCCCCCAACACAGAAAGGACATGGACCTGTTGGAGTGGGTCTAGAGGAGGGGGCAGATGATAGGGGTTTGGAGCACCTCTCCTATCAAGACAGGCTGAGAGAGTTGGGATTGTTCAGCCTGGAGAAGAGAAGGCTGCGGGGAGACCTTATTGCAGCCTTCCAGTACTTAAAGGGGGACTATAGGAGAGATGGGGACAACCTCTTTAGCAAGGTCTCTTGTGACAGGACAAGGGGTAATGGATATAAGGATATGACTGGATATAAGGAAGAAATTTTTTACAATGAGGGTGGTGAGACACTGGCACAGGTTGCCCAGAGAGGTGGTAGATGCCCCATCCCTGGAAACATTCAAGGTCAGGTTGGACGGGGCTCAGAGCAACCTGGTCTAGTTAAAGATGTCCCTGCTCAGTGCAGGGGGGTTGGACTAGATGACCTCTAAAGGTCCCTTCCAACCCAAACCATTCTATGATTCTATCAGATGCAGATTCAGTGCAGAGCAGTGAATAAGGTCAGTATGGATGATGCTATGGTGTTGGCACCTGACAATCTGATGTCGTCAGATACAGCGTACTGCTGAGGTACCGGTGCATTCCTGCAGTACTTTGGCATTGAAGTAAAAGCACCTCTCATTATCCTTTATAACACTGAATTATGGATGGTGATGCTGGCTTCATAGGGCCTGGTTCCAGGTGCAGAATTCACCGAGAAGTTTGCACCATAGATTTATTCACTTAAATTGTAGATACAACTCATGTAGCATTCTGAAAGGATCGTTGAACTCATTTGGTTGAACCAGTGTTAGGAAAGGCCATCAAAGGGAACTAAAAAGAATTGATTTCCAGTAGTTAACCAGGTCCAAAAGCCCTGTGTGAGTATCATTTAATTGCATGGAGGCATCCTGTTTAAGAGAAATTACTATCCTAATTAGGTAGAAATCCATACTGTTTGTTATTGTTATGCTGTATTGTTTTTGGGGACATATATAAAACTGTATAGCCATCTGCATTTTGGGTTTTTTTCCTAACGTTCTTTGAGACATTATGATTTGTCTACTTACAAGATATTTGGAAGAGTATGCCCAGATTTTTACGCATAGTGTTTAGGAAAACAAAATACGTTTTGGGGGAGAGGTAAGTCTGAGTTAGAGTTGAAATATTATGTGCTACAGTAAACAGACCAGCAAACTGACATATAGACCTAGTGTTATCTGTGTTTCTGTATTTAATACGGACGTCCCTAGCTTCTGGTTTGCCTTTTTTTTGGTTAATTTTTCTTCCCTCAATTAAAGCACAGCAGTACAAATACCATCCTTTCTTACCAAACAAATCAATATCAAAGTAGCATACTTCAGGTGTGTTAAAGACAGGGTGTTTGCTAATCTTTATTACTTCAGACTACATGAGAGAGAAAAAATAACTGTAGTAGTAAATAATTTCTTAAAGGCAGAGTTTTTAAAAAAGAAAGACTTAGTGTTTGACTCTTAATCCCACCTTTAAACAAGACCCTTTTTTCAAGGGTGGAAATGGTACCTGGTGATTTCATTGAAATAATTAGGCTTTTCCCAAAGAAAAAGCAGGTCATGGCCTTAATGCAGAACTGTCGATGGATGGTGACTTGAGGAATGGTTTGTCACTGTGAAAGGATTTAGGTATTGGAGTAAAAAATTTGTATCCCCTTAATCCAGCCTTGCAACTTTTTAACTCCGTAGTCATCCAAACTTCTGTTACTAAAATCCTTAGGTACATAAGTTTTTGTGACTGACTTGTTTTCCTTACAGCACTGGGGTGTGGGGGGGTTCCTGCTCCCTGTAAGGTTCACAGACTATGCTGTCCTGCATCTTCCATGTTGGACCAGCTCTGCTTTGCAAATCTAACTAAATACTTGTTAATATATAGAGACAAACTGCCTAACTGAGGAGTTAAGACGCTTACTTGAGGTGTAGAGATTAATCTTCAAGTTGAGAGATTTTTTTGTTTATGCATTACAGAACAGAGTCATCTTCTTGGGAATCACCACATAGCCCCATCATGGATTATGACATCTGTGTTCACATCCTTCTTCTGAACTGTTGTAGCTGGAGATATTTAAGAATTGGTTTGAGGTCCCTTGCAGCAGCCTTTTTTTCTAGGATCTAGCCAGTACTTACCAAGGGAATGGCAAGGTTTATCAAAAGAAAAAAAAGCAGAGAAGTGTCTGTGCTGATTTCTTGGTTTAAAGATGGTTTTACAGAATGTGTCATCCTCTCTAAAGGGAAACGTGAGGCAGCAGTAAAAGATGGAACTTGGAAGGGCTTGAGTCTTTTAAAATAAAACATGTAACAACAAAATAACCACAGAAAATAAAAAATAAAAGACTTGTTTTCCTTTCCTGACAGTCCAATTGGTACATGGAGTATATCGTCAGATTTGCTGGCTGAACTGCTGACATTGGTTTTGGTAGTTTAAAATAACAGCAGACAGGTACACTTAAACCACAGCCTTTTTTGAACATGTGTAAGCCATCAGTCTGGTCTGTTTTATATTAAAAGAAATACTAATGAAAAGATCGCTGCATAACAATTGATACATGTGTTCCAAACCCGGCTTCCCAGTTTCTAATTCTTGTCAGTCTATTTCATTGGTGTAGAAGCAGTAACTAGTTTGTTACTGTTGACATGAGTTAAATTACACAGAATCACAGGTTGGAAGGGACCTCAGGGATCATCCAGTCCAACCTTTCTAGGAAGAGCAGAGTCTAAACAAGATGGCCCAGCACCCTGTCCAGATGGCTCTTGAAGGTGTTCAACGTGGCCGAGTCAACCACTTCCCTGGGGAGATTATTCCAACGGTTGACTGTCCTCAGTGTGAAAAATTTCCCTCTGGTGTCTAATCGGAATCAAGGTGTGATTTACTTTGAGACCTGAATGAGCTGCTTTCATGGGCAGATTTACTGGAAATTATTTTTGGGAGCTGGAGCCTCCATAGTATCATTCAGTCAGGCAGATGATTTTGGTCTGTTGGCTGTGAGAGACTGCCATTGTGCTGCAAGACCACAGTTTTCCCCTCCTAGTTGCATTATCTAACTAAAACATTTACAAAAACTGATAATAAACATAGATTTAGTTGACTCTGCAAAGTTAGGCTTGTCTTTCTGAACACATTAAAAATTAGTAAATCTAATAATTTAGATCTATAATGGATCTATAATGGATCTATAATGGATCTATAATGTAACTGTTAAATCAACCACCGCTGCTTTCCACCAAGGTAGATAGGTTTTCAAAACATTCCATGTTCTGCTGCTGTCTCCTCTGAACTTTCACACCTCGTCTCTATCACAAGGCGAAAGAGAGGAAGCTGAAGCATTTTCAATACCTTATTTGGATCTCCAGTGCCTCAGAGGCAGCGTTACACCTGCAGGATTTATAAATTTAACAACTAAATCCGAAAGTATGATGTGTGGTCAGTTGTTGTAGCTTTTTTTTTTTAGGTGGGGTGGTGGTTGTTTTTTTTTTTCCCCTGTGCTGTCTCTTTAACATTGTGTATATGACACAAATTGAGCAAAACCAGCAGCCTGTGCTTCTAAAAGGCGATGGCTAAACCCTTGTCTTCCACAGAACTCACTTTCCTGCTTGAATGTTTTGCAATACGCGAGTTTCTTAGGAAAACAAAAAAAAAAATAAAAGAGGAGACAGGGCAAGCAAGAAACAGACTGTACAAAGCTATCTTTTACGATGACTTTGTAATACTCGGTAAAGCCAGCAGGTTTTAGTTTAGGTTAAAGACATTTCCCAAGCATTCAGCCTAAGCAGATCTGATAATGTCCGAACTGCTGGCCTGTCGATCACGTAACAGTTATACCTCTGGGCGTGTGGCAGGACGTATGATCAAGGAAAACTTTCCTGCCCTGTCACGACGGATGCAGTTGTCCTCCCCCCAGGGAGGATGTCCAGCAGCACACCAGGATTTGCCAGCAGCCTTCACCTGAGGCTGAGGCACGTGTGCAGGATCAGGTGTGTGTCCGCCACCTGGTTGGGGGAGTGTATGTTTTGGCATGTGGCAAATCTTGCAGTAATGTGAAAGGGAGAGTCACAAGTTTTGCAGGGAAAGAGGGAAGCAGAGGGTTGGCTGCCTCGCATCAGGATGACTCCTGAGTGCTCTGCGGCCGCATCTGCAGGCCACTGTGATGAATGTGGCAGCACGAGTGATACAGATTAACTGTTCTGGCATCTCAATTTATGAGCTGCAGCCTGTGTATCTCTGAACTTCATGTTTGATGCTATTAAAATGTGTGTCACTAAAAGCTCCGTGTGTTGGCACAGACAGCCAATTTGATTTACAAAGTAGTAAGCAAAGGAAAAATCGGTGTCAGCTGTTGGTGACCAGTTCCAGTATTGAATTTCCCTCACCGTTAAGTGTGCCCCTCTCCCCAGCTCTGTTCGCTGGCTTCCTCTCTCTGTCATCCGAAGATGCTTTTACTTCCAAAGCCCTTCACAGTTTACATCAGTCTCCTACAGCCTAAGCTTACCCTCTTGCCTTGTTACATTTTCAGAGCTGCAGCTTCGGGCTTCTTCCTGTGCCTCCTTCAGCTTGGGGAAGCTCCTTTCAACATTTTAAAAATAAATGATTATTCAGTACCACTCTTTGAGCTGTTGTCAAAAATTCCCTCTCTTCTGCAAAAGCCTTGATGACAGTAAGCTTCCAGCGCACTGAGGCTGTTGCCTGTCACACAACCCCAGTCGCCTGGGTTTTTCATACTACTGTCAGAATGTCTAAATCCCTCTCTCTTCTCAGGTCCTTTGATGGTACATTTACAAGGGAGGGACCATCCTTTTGCTTTCTCTTGTAATGTTAGTTCATCCTATATAGTTTATGACTGGGGTCCCTATGTCATATGACAACATATTTAATGCACTAATAATCTATTTTTATTATTCCTTTGTGTGCTGCCCTTCAGAGAGCATCATCAAAGCTTTGCTCCCATGTTAAAGCATGATGAGGTGGTACCTTAACAAGCGTGTTTGCCTGAGCAGGGTAACACTGGTGGAGTGCTGCATAGATACAGGAACACTGATTCCAGCACCTACCCCGACCTGTTGATTGCTGACACAGGTGTCTCAGGAGCTACACTGTGCTTTGTAAGCATTCCTAGATGTATGCCATGTAGGTTGTCTCAGAAACATTTCAGTTTATGTACCCCTCCTGGTTATGGGTGGATACCAAAATGGAGGACACGATCCTTATAAGAATTGTGTTGTCTACAGGTACTCCATAATTACAAACATGTGTCCATTTGTTCCTAAGTATTCAAAATGTCTTGCTGTTCTGCTTTGTTTATTAGGATACTGTTTGTTAGTTCAGGCAATGCTAAAATTTGGGGTTTAAGCCAAGTTTAAGCTCTAAAGGCTTGGACTATAGTTCCCAACAGCCACTGCCCCTCAGAGCTGCCAGTCCATTAACCTGAGCTCCTCAGGGGTAGGCAAATGTACAATTAACAAAGAATTTAAGAGAGTCTGCCAACTGGCTGCATTTCCAGAAAGCTTGCGGGTTTTCTGAGTGGAGTTACTTCCCTGAGAAAGTGGGAGTATGGAATACCACCCATCAAGGATGGGCTGGTGTAAGTAGAGGTTGGTGCTGCCATGAGGTATTAATGAATTATGAAAAAGCAAGCAGTGGTTGAAGATTAATTAAATATATCAGGACAAGATTGGAGACTGAGACAGTTTGTTCTGCAACAAAGGATGCTTACAAATGCAGTTTATTTCATGGTTTTATTCCTGAATTTATAAAGGTGTTACCATAAGTTAAAAATATGCAGATGTAAGTCCCATTTAAATGCTCTTCAGCACTGGAGATGAGAATTTGACTTCTTCAGAGGTCTTCCTTTGCCTACAGGATCTAGTTTTACTGATTTTTTTTTCCTGTGTTGTTGTGACATGGCAGATTATTTGCCTGCTTGGAGTGCATGTTTTACCATGGATTGGGACAGGTAAAGACTGGACAACTTAAATTCAAAAATGGAAAACTGGGATGGATATACAAAACATTGACTAATAAAAACCTACGTTGAACTACTCTTGCTAGCATATTGTGCTTAAAGTAAGTTTCATATACATGTGAAGGGTAATATAAATGTGTACAGTGCAAACAGGTATATGTTATTCACAAACTCATGTTCTGTTACATTGCCTATTAAATTGCTTCACAGATTCAGTTCCACAAGTAGCAATGGTTTAAGCAGTTTCAAGTAAACTGTAACATGCTGAGACCATTTTTTGTACCTCCTGGGTATGGATAATTGACACAAATATTCCTTTAAAGATTTTACAAAGAAAACATATTGCTGCTATCAGGATGAATCCTGTCTTGACCAGGCTCCCCAAATTGCCATTAGAAGGATCATGACAATCACTGTGTAAAGGGTGTGGAGTGTAGCAAGATCATCTCCATGCTGGTGCTTGAACCCAGAGGTGCTGTGCCAGTTCTCACTTTTGCTCCTGTTGGTTTTCTGTCTGTGAGCATGGAGAGAATGTATCCTGCCATAACAAAAAGCAAGATTAAGATTAAAAATGATTCTTTTTTTATTAACAGTTCAGTAGTGTTTATAGTGAAGTCCAGAGTGTGCATTGTATCATTGACTAGATTTGGGAAAGAGCTCTTCAAACTGTATGGGGCTAATAAAGTAATTTCCATAATTGGAAATACAAAACATTTACCAGCCATTTGGTATTTCTCTTCCACTGACAGGCAGAGAGGCTGGGTATGCGCTTGTTAGAGGACACACCATGCTCTTACTCTCCACTGTTGATACAGATGAGTTATATGAGAAAAAACATACCCTTTCATTTTGCAATATTATGAAAGTGGCAGGGTTTAGAAAAAATAGCAGTTTCAAAACCTTTAATCCAGGGGAATAAGCACAGCATGTGCTATGTGAGCTTCCCATCCTGCTCTGATAATGTGTTTCCATCTCTGCTTTTCAGGGGGGACTTCCCTCGGCAGTCTGTGTCAAGCTATTCATTAGCTAAAGATACCGATCAGGAGTAACTACACAAAGCGTATCTGCAGGATTCTCTGGAGTAACATTTTACATTGCTTTGCCACCTTTCCCAAATGGTTTGAAAGTAGAATTGTTAGCCTATGGTAACTGACCTCCAGTTATTGTTATCGCCACTGAAAATTGCCTGCTAAGCCCCAGTGGGACTGCTTTTTTTTTTTTTTTAAGAGAAAAAATGTTGAATTTCCACAATTCCATCTGAACTAGAATGCCATAAGGAGATCAATCAGCTTGTGATTTTAATGTAGCTTAGGAAGGGGTCTGAGAAGTCTTAGATATATTACAGCTCTGATTCATACATGTTCCAGCTGGTATTATCACAGAAGAGCAGGAGTTACCAAAATCTTACCACAGATACAACCTATGAGTAAAGAGCTTTTAAAGACAAATGATATTTATATACTTATGCACACTTAGAAGGCAGTTGTCAAAACTGATTTGTTAAAAATTAAAGACTAGGAAGTGCAATCTGCAAAGGTAATTCATCAGTAAAACAGAGCTGAGATTTTAGAGAAAGTAGCTGCAGAATTAGAAATACACATATAACGTTTGTATTAGGACAAGGGCCACCTTCTGTCTTGTGTAACTGCAAATCAAATAACATGGTTCATGGCCATCTGCCAGCATAACGTGAAGACCACGAGAGGAATATTCTTCCTGTCAGTAGTTTGCTTTCCTGTTCCTTGCTGGGGGGAATGCAGTATGTGCAGCTTACCTTCTGGAAGCATTCATGGTGCCTTGGTGATTGAGTTCCCAATGAATCAGATTTCTTCTTGCAGAGTGCAGAAAGTTGTCCTTTTTAATCCTCTTGTTTCCTTGCACAAAAGACAAAAATCCTCACTCAATACCAACAAAAACAATCTTTCTTCCAAGCCCACCAACTTGACCAATGCTAATCTGGGAGTATGTCAACACAGTTCTCAAATTATTGGTTTTCTAAAGCTGATTTTGACATAGTTCTTCAAGAAATTCCCTGGAGCAGCTCACAAGGCAAGTAATTAGTAATCCCAATGACTGGCTTCTTTTAGCTGCTGGGATCCCTTCTTATAAACGGTTGCTTGCTGCTAAAGTGTTGCCAAATTCATAGCAACACAAGTAATGCACAGATGGAGGTTGCTGGTGATGAAAAATGCAGGATGAGCTGTAACTTAGAGCTGCTTTCTATTAGATCACAGGCTATTTTTGGGTAAAACTTAGTTCCTTTCCACAGCTGTAATTTGGTCTAACTTGCCTGGAGTGAAATTTCAAGCCACCATCACTTAGATGTGCTCTAATATTCAAATATTTTAATGAAAAAGTAGGTGCCTTCTTTAATAACCTGTTGACTTTTATAATACAGTCGTATTCAATAACCAGTGAATAAGCAGTACATCAGCATGAGAGAAAACATTCGGACAATTAGGGTTGGTAACAAAGTCACATACATCCCTTTCCTCCCTGACCACCCAGAGCCATAATTAACAGGAGGCTGTGCCAATGCAGAAGTTCTCCCAAAAGCTGTGCATTGCATGATTAGCTGGGTTAATGGTGGCTTTCGTATAATAAATCCAATGGTCCAGCAACTATTTGTGGGGCTCGTGAATATACACATTTAAATCTGTAGTTCAGAAAAACAGGCCAAAGCCTTTCTTTCCCAAAACAAAATGTGCTTATTGCGACATATAATTACTGTTTAGACAAATCTGAATTTATAGTTCTGGTGCATTTCTGAAGGCTTTTGCCTTTCCTTCACATAGCATTTATGTTTTTATATAAATGAAACTGATTCCTTTAGCTTTAGTAAAACAATTGGCAATTTCCAAATATATCTTGGGATATCACTTATACCCCAGAAAATTAAGACTGAGCTTGTTTACTCTTAAAACTCTTTTCCATAAATAACATTTGTAAAAAGAGGTATTTTGATTTCATCAAGACTGTGACTGTTTAACACAAACTGACTGAGTCTCCATTTCCTTTAAGTAAACTTGTTACAAGAATAGTATGTACGTCAGTGTGCATTTCAGGAGAAGTGCACGTGCTGTTTACTTCTAGCATCTATGTGAGTAAAACTGGCCCAGTGGAGCTACTGAGGGTGTCATATCATTATTTATTATTAATAATATATTAAATATAGATAAATAGAAATATTACAATGACTTGGAGGAAGAAATTCAGACATCTGTAAAGAATTACTGACTTGAATCACTTCTAGCTTTTTCAGACCTGATCCTGAGAATATAGGCAGTTACAGCTTTTGGATTCTGCCAAAGGAGTTGGATGCCCGTTTTCTTATATAACACATACAGAATGGTAGATGCCACAGTAAAAGCTGTACACTGAATTTTTCCTGTAGGTTTTTAGTTTTCTTTATACATTTTTCTAAGATCTATAGCACTTCCTGCCTATTTGCCCTTCCTCTTGCCCTTCATCTTGGTTTTCGGTATCTTGTTGATGTTTTTACTTTTTGACTGAACTAAGCAAAAGGAGGTATGTGCAAGCCTCACCTCAGAAGTGTGGGATTGTAGATTATTGGTCATATAATAAACTCTTGAGATCTCACCAACTTTATTCTGTGATTCTGTGATTCTATCATAATGCTTTTTGTGGAAAATTGTCCTTTGTAATGCGCATGGCCCAGTTACATTAATATAGCCACGGACCCTTGCTCAACTTACTGAAAAAAACCCTTGCAGTTGAGCTGTTAGTGAGACATTCTATAGGCTAAAGCGATGCAAGAGAAGAACGGTAAGTAAAAATCACAGAACTGAAACGGTTACATCAGTAATAGTAATTCAAGGACTCCTGAGAAAAGCACAAAAGACAACAGGTATAAAATCCTGAGATAAAAAGCTGGAAGATAGCAACTCTGTAATAACGAAGATTGGCCTGTTTTATGAGAAACAAAGCCTGACACTTCCCCTCCCGACCAACCACTGTCGGCCGGGAGGGTCTGCTGGGGTGACAGGCAGGGAGGAAAGGTGGGAGGTGAGCATGTTAACACTCAGCCTAGTAAGCTATTAGTCCCAGCCATTCACTGTGCATAATAGCCGATACATAGGATACTTGCTAGATACTCAAGTTGCATATATACTGCTTGCACAGCTCCATGAAAGATAGCAAAATATAACTGGCCAAGTAGAGAAAGGGTTACAAAATATTTTATCTATATGAAAATCTGCAGATCACGATTAACCATTCTTATTCAGCTGCTAAATTCCAGTCCAGTGATTTAGTTAGTCATCCCGAAATACTCAGAACAGAATACATCACTCGACTGCAATTTCTGAGGCCATGCACATATTAGGAGAAAACCCAAAGCACTGCACAGCATTAAACATCAGAATAAATGTGGAAGAGTGGTGTTTTCCTGGTGTTTCTTACTGGGTCTACTTTTAAAACTACGCTCTCAGTCAGCCCATATTAATTGGCAGTAGCTGGGACTGACACCCAGGAACCTCGCTATTCCTTATGTCAGCTTAGGAACAGGGACATGCGCCTTTTGGTGCGGGTAATCTACTAGGACAACCACATCCAGTAAAGCTGTGGAAGGAACACAAGGAGCCCATCTTCACCCTCCGCCATAACGGGTGCAGCAGCAGTGCCAGGAGTCACCCTGAGGCCCGGCACCCCACCCCAGCCGCTGAGGCAGCCTCTGACGGCCCTGGGTGCCGGGTCACTCCGGGGGCCCGCCTCTGGTTCCGCCACACCGTAATTACAGGCAATTAATGTGTTACAGGGTGGCCCCGCCCTGAGGCGCGGCGGCCGTTGGGGAGCCCCGCCCGACTACAAGCCCCAGAATGCCCGGGGGGCGGGAGGGGGCGTGCCGTGTAATCGTTCGAACCCGCCAGTGAGGGCGCGCGGGGCGCGTCACGTGAGCGGGGCGCGATTTCAAACGCCCGGGCGGCATCGCCGCGCTGCTCCGTGCCCGGCGGCCCGGCGGAGGTGAGCGGAGCGGAGCGGAGCGGAGCGGAGCGGAGCGGCCGTGCCGTGCCGTGCCGTGCCCGTTGCGGGCGGGCGGGCGGCTCCTCGCGGGGCTCCCTGCGGCTCGTGCGGGGCTCCGCGCGCG
>VZTV01041997.1:0-11942 GCA_013400875.1 Anhinga rufa | reverse complement strand
GGGGTGTCCCCTCGGCCCCGGCGGGCTCTGCGGAGCCGCGCCGTGAGGGCCCGGCCCCGCTAGGCCCGCGCTAGGCCCTTGGCCTGGCCCCGCCGCCTGAGGCGCTCTCCGTGAGGGCCTCCTGGCGAACTTCTCGGCCAGGCCCGAGCGGGCGGCGGTAAGGTAGGGACGAGGCGGCCGCTGCTCACGGGGAGATGGCGTTTGCTGGGTTTCTGCGTGGAAAGAGCCGTCTCAAGCACAGCACGCGTTCCCTCTGCGGAGCAGAGATGTGCTGGGTCTCGGATACACCAGTCTCGAACTAGTGTTGTAAAAAGTTGGGGGTTTTAGCCCGTGTTTTTAGCGGAGTGTTCTGCTGCAACTGCCTAGCTGTGCCGCCCGTTGCAGCTGTGCTCGTGTAAGGAGCGTAGTTGCTGAACACAGAGTTTGCGTTAAGGAATTTTGGAAACCCTAGGCATCGCTGCTGTGTTTGAAGGCTTTACAGAGGCTGAAACGCTTCATGTACATGCAGTCTCAGATAATTTTCTAGCGTGTTTCAAGAAGATGGTGACGTGTGTGACATCCCATAAACCACACTTATGTGGCTGTTCCTGAACATGACATGTAAGAGTCTTCAAAGGGAATGTTTACCTCCTTGTTAATTTGGCAGCATCATAAAATTCTGTGATCTCTTTTGGTTTTTTATACCTACTGCATAGCTAATTCTGTATTTTCCAGGCACTATGGAAGAAGGAAAAATGGCCGTACATTGCTCAAGTCATGTGATTGAAGAGAAAACAGGTGTTTGCAGGAACAATGGTAGGTGGAGAACATGTTGGGGTATTCTCTGCCTGGTGTATTCCTTAGTAACAGTTAAGACAGTTCAGAGCAGTCACAACAGACCTACTGTACCTGCTTTGTATCTTGTTCTGTGTACATGTTTCCTTGCATGGGTTGCTGTTGCCAGTCTCAGACTTACAAGTCTCCTCAAGAGCTTGTGGAGCACTGATGCTAGAGCATGCGTAATAGTGACATGATGTCATCATCTTCTCTTCTATATATCTAATCTGAGCTCCTCCCTTTTACTTATCTGTCTGGTGTGGATTCAATTAATATTTAGTGTATATATTAGCTAATAGGAAAACTAATCTCACTGGCTCCTGTTACTGTCCTGTGGTGGTCTGAACTGGAAAAGAACTGACTGATAGGACAACTGCATTGTCATGTAGCTCTAGATAATATATTCTCTCTCTTCTTGATTGGATGCTGCTGATGCCCTTTCACACAGCCAGGTCCTATGTTCCTATTATGGATGCTTAGAGATTAGTGTTGAGATCTTTCATGATATTTGGGCATCTGTCACAATTATGATCATATTCATAGCCGTACCTTCAATTTCCTTGACCTAAACCATGTTTTTATTATTTTAATTATTTAAATTTGGGAGGTAAAACTTTCTTTGCTGTCTGACTTCAGCTTCACCAAATTGTCAAAGCATGATGCGATTATTTTTACTGCAAATCCCCACTGTGACAAAATCCTTGTTCTTATAGTTTCAGACTTTCCTCTTCTGACTGATGAAAAGTTTGATTTTGACCTTTCACTCTCTCCAGCAAGGTAAGTGAAGGGTCTACAGGTAAACACAACTTTACAATGGACACATGTAAGGTGCTGGGCTGACTTATTTTTCTTCGTAGTGGAAATGAAGATGAAGTTTTTGTTGGACCTTTGGGACACAAAGAAAAATGTATTGCTGTCAATATTGAAACAAAAAATGCTGAAAAAAAGAACGTGCCTACATCTGATGATAAACTCATGTGGAGCCCACTTACAGGAGAGAAATTTGTGGAAATTTTCAAAGAAGCTCATTTGTTAGCACTGCAAATAGAGACTGGAAGCAAAAATGAACAGACTAAAGTAAGCCAGTCAGAAGAACGGGAAAACAAGATTATAGAAAAATTTGTGGAGGACTCAAAGTTAAAACTGAAAATACTGAGAAACCAAAATATAGAGAAGAGTCCCAGGGCTGTTAAAAGGGAGACATACTGTGTGCAGGATAGCCCAGCATGTCAGCTGCCACCTTGTTTTCAGAAGGATTCGGATAAACTTTTGTCATATGACAAAACACATGCTCTTCATACTCCTTCAAACAGAAGCCCTGTTAAAATTCATGTATCTCCTACAAAAATTGCCAGTTCACCTCTGACACAAGAACAGAAAACTAAAGAAAGAAATACGAAGGCAACTGGCAAACTGCCAATGGCAAAACCTTCATCTACTCTTGGAAAAAGCAATTTGTTGACTATTGAAAAGGTAAAGACAGCTTCTGGGCAACAATGTTTTCTTTAAACATGGCCTTTGTGTGTTTTATGCATGTTTAAACTGTCTACAAGCTTTTATTTTTAGAAGTGAACTTTAATCTTATGCTTTTCTACCTCCTAAGATCCTTAGGCAGGAAACATATATATATATATAAAAAAGAAAAGTCAGGGCAGATATCATGGTATAATAGACAACTAGTTTATATGTTATGACAATGTAGAGCATCTGCAGGCAACTTTTTTCCGTTGTATCCTGGTTTTGTGAATACCATCATTCCTGGCTTCTGTTTAAATGCTGTTTTGTTGCTAGTAAAATTACTGCACTGTTCTTAGTGATGTAATGTGTGACCATGCTTTTGTTTACTGTTAACCCTTGTCCATGGAGGTGAGGGGGGGAAAACCCCACAATTACTTTCATAGGACAGGAAGATCTTTTAGCTCTAGTTCTGTCCACAACTTGTCTCAGTCATGAAAAGCACTGATTAATGGCATTACATTTAAGATGTGGCTATGTGCCCAATTGAAAATGTATTCTAGGATAGCACAGCAACAGTTGTGTTAGTGACCTTGAGTGCACAAATCCTAGCCTCTACATAGAATATCTTCTGGATTTTATTGCCCTACACCTTATGGCTTAGGCTCCAGTATGTACTGCAGATTTTACTGAAAATGTGATATTGGCTCCTTGGAACCATCACCAGAAAATAGGGGGACCCTTTGGTTCCTTTGTAGTATAAGTCTCTTCTTGATTTTGGGTGCTATAGGAAAAGACATGGTCTTAATGCTTTAACTGGCCAAATTGTACCCTACTGTCCAGGGAGACAGTTTGGATGATGCAGTCTGCTATTGTAATGTCTCATCTTTTGGAAAGCTAGAGTAAAGCAGAAGAATATGAATTAAATGGAGATCTCATATTTGTAAGGAACAGCTACTAAAGATGTAGGTGAACGGGATTATATGAAATTTGTGCTGATGAATGGCTGTTGCAGAACTGTCCTTAGGCTGATGTCTAATACCTGGGTTCAAGCATGCTCTAGTACTTGCCAAATACACTCACTAGACTAACTTTAAACTATTAGTCTAAAGACTAAGGACTTCAAAGGCTTTTTCATTGACTGTTGTCTTGGTTTCTTAACAAAATCAATTTGTGCAAAAAAGCTTTATAGTGGTTTTTAGAAACACTAGCAGCTTTTAAAATGTTGCATTGAAATTTGCAGCCCAAACCAGGAAAACATACTACAATTTCAACAAAAAGAGACTTAGATAGCATGGGATCATCTGAAGATCTAATTTCTGATAAATCTAGTGCTGCTTCAGATGTCTTTGAGTCTTCGTTCAGTGGCAGCTCCTCAGTGCAAGACAAAAAAGTCCTTCCTTCACCGAGTAAGGTAATGGCAAACATTTTTAATATAAAAGTAACTTCTGTGATGTTCTGATAGAAAGAAAAAACTGAATATATTTGACTTTCTAATTTAAAGCTCTATTGTGTATAATGGCTGTAAGGAAAAGTAGTCTCTGGTCTGTAATTGCTGTTCCTAAATGTGTGCTCTAAGCCTATAACACAATGAACATACTCAAGAGCAACTATAAATGTGTAGGATTAACAAGCATTACCTTTGTTTTTAAAGCACTAGCTGCAGGTAAGTGATCAGCAACTTTCTGTATGAAACTAAATTGTTAATGTGTGTAGTTAAATATACCATATGAAAAGGTTGCCATAACTTGTATGAAGGTGGAATACCTATAGCTGTTAGGAGCTGTTTTGAAGCTTTAGTCACCTACTTCCATGCTGCATGCTACTTCACTGAATCACAGAATGGTTGAGGTTGGGAGGGACCTCTGCAGGCCAGCTGGTCCAACCCCCTGCTCAAGCAGGACCACCTAGAGCCTGTCACCCAGGACCATGTCCAGGCAGCTTTTGAGTATCTCCAAGGATGGAGACTCAACAAACTCTCCAGGTAACCTGTGCTTGGTGACCCTGAGTCAGATCAGTCAAGCAAAGATGTGTTTCCTGATGTTCAGAGGTAGAACATTCTGTGTTTCAGTCTGTGCCCATTGCTTCTGGTCCTGTGACTGGGCACCACTGGATGCCCAGATATTTGTATATGTTGATGAGATCCACCTTGAGCCTTCTCTTTGCTAGGCTGAACAGTCCCAGCTCTCTAAACCTTTCCTCAGTTGGGAGATGCTTCAGTCCCTTAACTATCTTAGTGGCCCTTTGCTGGACTCTTTCTGGTAGCACCAAATTGCTCTCCTACTGGGAAACCTGGAAGTGGACACAGATATTCAGGTGTGGCCTCCCCAGTGGTGAGCAGAGGGGAAGAGTCACCTCCCTCAACCTACTGGCAGCACTCCTCCTAATGCAGCCCAGGATACCGTTAGCATTCTTTGCTGCAAGGGCACATTGCTGACTCATGTTCAGCTTGTCCACCAGCACTCCCAAGGGCCTTTTCTGCAAAGCTGCTTCCCAGCTGGTTGGTGCCCAGCAAATACTGGTGCCTGGTGTTACTCCTTTTATTCGTTAATCCCTCTAAGTCCATACTCAAGTTTGTGGCAGGAATAAAAAACCGCTCCACCTCCTAGGTCTGATGTTCCAGTTCTGTATAATAACCAGATATAATGAACAGTTTCTAAGAAAATTCACTTTTAAAACTGTAATCTGAGGATGGAGCTTCTCTAAAATTCACAGATAAAAAGCTATAATACCAAGGAAAAGCATGGCAAAATAATGTTTTAAATAGGCTTTTTCTTTTGAATAAACTTATGTTCTTTGATTCAGCCTGGCTTAAAGAAGATAACACATACAAAACTTCCTGGTGTTGCCAATGATCTTACAAGAAAGACTACTTCATCATCATCTTCATCATCAGTTTCCAGCATGAACTCAAGTCTGAATACAAGTCTACCCATTTCTCCTGTAGGAAAAAATGGTAATCACTCTTACTATAGATTTGTGCCACAAATAAATTTTGAAGTGGCTAAGCATGTCTTGGACTGTGGGTTTGGATATGTTTTAAGGGTCTCCAGTATATACAAGCAGTAAGAAATGTTTTGAATGGAGATTAAAATTTTGTAGGCTAGC
Source organism: Anhinga rufa (assembly GCA_013400875.1). Lineage (NCBI taxonomy): Eukaryota > Metazoa > Chordata > Aves > Suliformes > Anhingidae > Anhinga > Anhinga rufa. The sequence continues at coordinate 6,563 of VZTV01041997.1, read as the reverse complement.
CCAATAAATCCCTGTGGACTAAAGATAAATATTAGACTTCTTTCATTTGTGAAAACTAGACTCATGTAAGTCTGCTGTCTACGTGTGAGGGTCTGACATAGCTAGAAAGTAAGCAATGCCTCAGGAAACATGTTCTTTTTGTACATGATCTTCTCTATTGTAGCCAAATATATGAGGTTCTGGATCCTGTAAGCTTGTCTAACTTCAATTGGGAGCCGGGGGAACCCCAACACCAAACTGCTGAAATATGGAAGGAAGGTGGAAGGCCTAGTTCCAAGTTCTGAGTTTCTGTAAGCCTATATAAAAGGATGAGCTTTACTCAAGCAGGTTGGAAAAAAACCCAACTCTGGAGACATAACTGAATAAACACAAGAGGCTTATACTGTAATAAAGACATCAGTTTGACCCTTTCAATAAGCCTCAAAGGATCAGGAACATAGCTTCCTAAAACTGACAGATGTAAGCACCGCAGATCTTGTCAATCTATCAAGATATCAGGTTACTGCAACTTTTTATTTTGTTTCTGGATGATTAATAATATATCAGTAAAAGTTAAAGCTTAAGAAGTGACTAGTCAAGATTCATCCTTTTAATGAAGGTAACCTACAAACTAAAAGAACCATACAGAAAACTGAGAAAAGCACTTGTGAGTAGTTTAACCTGTAGTGTTAATCAGTATAACTTGAACTATTACCTTCTTGAGTGCCTGCTTAAGGGAACAGAGCCAACTATACTGGGAGCAAATGTTGAAAATATAACTTGAATCTGCAAGCTCTCTTGGCATTCCTTGAAGAATTTTCTTTGACTTGACTGCAGTAATTCAGGAATTTGAGGAGAGTTTCTAAAACAGACAAAAATGCTGGTGAATTCAGGGAGGAAGTTTTCAGTAGTTGTATGTGTTCTCCTTAAACTCAAGTTGTTTGAACATAAATTTAAATGCTGTAAGTTGCTGGTTTTGTTTCCCAAGTGAGTGTAATTATTCTGCTTAGTCAAAAAACTTAGCAATAAGCGATGATTCAGAAGTGTAACTTAACTTTCTGTTTCAGGAAAAGCAAGCATGTCTTCAAAAGCTAGTGTGAGTGGCTTTAAGCTTTCATCTAGTACAAACAGGTTGGCCCTTGTCAGACCTACCAGTGTGTCATCTCTGCAGGCTGCCAATACTGAGAAATCCAGGAAGCAAGCAAGATCAGCTAGTACTCCCAAAATATCTAGTGCTGTAAGCGTGACTAAATCTACAGCTTCTGCAACATCATCTGAGCCTGTAGGCAGTGGAATTCAGAGGCTGAGCTCTGTTCCCAGTCTGCAGAAGCTATGTCAGCAGAATAAAGATGGAAGTGCAACAAAAGGAAGCCTGTGTCCAAAGCCCAAGGCTAGAGTTTTGTCTGTTCCTACAAGTCTAACCAAGGTTCCCGTGAAGACTGGAGGTAAGCACCTACTTTGCATGACCTGTCTTCTAGCTTGGCTATTAAAAGTAAATGTTACCTTGAATGCTTGTTGTTTGTTTCATTACACTTCTGTCCACCCTCGGAAGGAATTTAGTATTTTCACTGAACAGTATCTGTTATTAAAAAAATTAAAATAATGTGGATAGCAATTAACAAAACTTTTCTCTTTAGATACACCATCAAACAAATCAGCAGCAAAAGCAACACCATCTCTTGGATTAACATTTTGTGGCACTCTTGGAAGGTAGGGCTTAGTGGAAAATTGAATGTACTGAGGCATACTATTTAGAATGCAACATGGTTGGGTGTTGCAACAATCTTTAAAAGTTCTGACTTGATTGTCTAGTCCCTTGAGACCCTCCTGGTTAGCTGTGTTAATGCCTATTGGAACTGATTTGAAATAGAAAAACCCAGACAAAACCAAAACCCAAACCTAAACCAAACAACCCCCCCACTCTCCTCTTCTGAAGAGGGTTTTCTTTGCAGTGCTAAATAGGCTAGAGTCATTCATAAAAGAATTCTTATGAAGTAAAGCCTTTACTAGGCTGTGATTTATCAACTTTATGATGATTACCGTTCCCTTACTGACCAAAGGGAATCTGATTTATGGTTTTTGGTATAATAGTTTGAATAAAACAGTTTCTAGAAGCTTTTGGCTAATGCATATTCCTTTTTTAGTGCCATAGCAGTCAGCACTCCTATGAAAGCCTCAGGAGATGGGATCTTTCAGAATTCTTGTTTTCCTGAGAGGTCCGTCTCCATGACTCCTGCCAGTCTGAAACGGTCTGGCTTACCTACACCTGTTCGTCGCATCTCAGGATTTCCAGCAGTTACTCCTAAAACTGCACCAAGAATGGCATTATCTCCACATGCTGCATCTGTTTGCCAAAGTTCCAGCTTTTCTACCAGAAAGACTTTTACAGCTGGGTAAGAGAGAAACCTCCATGTATGAAAGGAATCTTGTAGGCAAACTGCCTCTAAATGAATTTTAATGATGACGTTCAGATTTCAAGGACCTCTGCTAAATGTTAGAATGTTAGAATAAAGCATTTGAGCATAGATGCTGTATGGGCCTAATAAAAATTGATATCTTGTGACTAGTAAAATACTATAAACCTTACGATGATGAGTCAGTATCTAACATTAAAGAATTATAATCTGTAATAGGAAGTTACTTGTATTTCTTGAGCAGCAGACAACTTAAGACTTGTATGTGATGCTCTGACTGAAAACAAATTTTGTGTTGGCATTGTTTTGCTATTGCATTCTGGTGAAGGGAAGTAGCTAGTTAAAATACTACTACTCTTAACTTTGTTTTATACTGTTGCCAATGCTTCTGTAAAATTGCACTTTGTTAAAGCATCAAAAAACCAAAGATTTAGTTGACTAAACTTTAGGTTCTGAGCAGGTTTACCTCTGTTGCATTTGAAATAATTGCTTGCAGAATGGGTGAATCCTACACTGTTAATTATGTTTGTTTTCTGTGAAAATAATGTTGCTTTCTTCATATGATCAGCCTGACATCTTCTCACAAATGCCATATATATGTATGCCGGCTTGCTTTCATGGTTGGTAGAGATGAACAGTAAAGCAGGAATGATTCGTGGCTAGGAAACTCTTCCTATATGTCAGGTTACTTACGGTGAATGTCCAAAATAGTCTTTTCTCTCAAGGAAGCAATTACTCTCTACAATGACTTTATTATGCTAATCAGATTACAACCCCTGGCCCTCCAGCTGGTGTCAGTACTTCATCCCAGCAGGGACGGAAGTGGGTTGCTCAGTGATATGCAATATCAGTACTTGTTTGCTAGTTGCTTCTTCAAAGTCTGAAAAACCAAAATCCCATGTGTAAAGTTTAGGCTGCATATATGTCAATTGCAGCTGCAATTAATTCTTCATCATCTGGAAGTCATTAGCTTATTTTTTTTGCATGTGTAGGCTATAAGCATTTGCAGCATGAAATATCTTTTATTTTGCAGGTAACTAGCATACTTTTGGATGAAAATATGGGAAGCCTTTTGGTCATTAACACTTGGGGTAAAAAAGGATAAAATGAGGTTAGGGCATTGGCTTGTCTGTCTTTAGTAGTTTATGCCGACTGAAGAACTCAATTATTGCCAATGCTCTTTTTCCCTAGATCTAAACAGACAAGAGTGAGTAAGACACAGATATCTTCTTCAGAAGATGATATATCTCCGCCACCTGTGCTACCTCTTGCACTTAACTTCTCACCAGAAAAAACTGCTACAGAAGTAGTAGAAAATGAATTAAAAGAGGCTGAAGTACAAAATCAGCTGGCTGAAGAGAAACAAACTGAGGTAAGAAATGACAAGACATTTCTCTACAGAACTAGTAAGTGAACTGCTTGAAAATAAATTATTTTGAGATCGGTGATAAGTAGGAAAACCACTTCAGTGCACATGAAGTTAAAATGAATTAACTCTAAGTGTGTGCACCCTCTAGTGCCTTTTTTAGCACTGAACATCTGTTCAGTGTTTCCACTAAGTTTGACCCTTCAGCTTTGAGATGGAACAAATACTTGCACATTTTGTATTAAACTTCCACTTCTGGATAAGTGCTGTGAAATCCTTCTGGCTTTGATTAGAAAAGCAGTGTCACAGGGCAGTTCCTATTGCAGCCATAAAGCCTTTCTGGGGGAAAAAAATTAAAAAATGCACTTCTGTAGTTAAATTCAGTCACCTAACAGGAGAGCAAATCTGCGTATGATGAGTGAGGATTACACCCCCATGTAGCAGTAAACTTTGTTGTGTCATGTACTTAGTCCAGTGAACACTTCTCCCTCTCCCAAGAATCTACTGGCTTCATGTGTAAAGCTGCACTCCACAGGCATTAAGGAGAAAGGACTGAACTGGTAATTCTGAAATATTAACCTGTCAAAGTGGCTGTTGATTTACAAATATTCAGGTGTAGGATAGCTGTAGATGAATTACTTGATGTTATTGTATTTTCCTTATTACTTACTTAATGACATTAAGTATCTGTTATAGAATTGCTTAGCACAGGTATAGAGTAGTTAACCTGGACAAAAGCATAACTAAAGTCTGGAGCTCTACAGAATAGTTTTTATGGCTAAATAACATTGCATAGAGATTGTAATCAAGTCATAAATATTAAGAGCTATTACTCTTCTGCTTTTAAGTGAAAAATTGTTCTATACCCCAAGGAGCTCTTTTGCTTTGTCTCGCTGCATTTTCCATATTTGTGATGCTAGCCGTTGGCAAAGCAAGAGCTGAGGTTTTTACACTGTGTGCAAACAATCCTCTGTGAAAAATACCCAACCTGTAAATTAAGGTTGTCCTGTGGTTATTACAGCTGTGTAAGCTAAATTGACTGCCTAAATGTGTTCATGAAGGAAGCATGGAAAACAGAGGGGAAAACCTGAACTACCTTTTTTTGTTTTTAAGGCCTTACTGGTAGATATTGGAGTAGACAAATCTCTCCCATACACTTTGGAATGTGAAAGTAGACCTCTGATTGACCTTTCCAATACTCCTGAAGTGAATATGGTTGTTCCTCTAAAGCCCACATTCTCAGGGCAGATAAAGGTAAGTTATATTCAAGTCTTCTGGTATCCTAGCAGAAAAATGTCAGCTGGCTGTGTAACTTGTCTGCAGAGCAGCTCCGCAACACTGAGAATTATTTAATCATAGCTCAATATGTTCAGTATGATACTACATAGTAAGATGCTCTTAAGAGAACATCATGTTTAAAATCAAACAATATGCTCTAAACTAGAGCTCAGTGATCAATCTGCAAATAGGAAAATGAGGAGGATGGAGAAAGAACTTAATGTTTAAAGCAGTTCTTAAAGAATTAAACTGTTATGAGGCAGGAAGTGAATGCTGTCTTCAGTATCGTAGGCATGCTGACTCTTGTTTTCCTTTTCTTGCAAATTTTCAGTTCCTGGCAGCTGCTCATTTTCAGCAAAAAAGCATGTCTGTCTCTCCTGTTTAACTCCTCTCCTAATCCCTTCCTTAGTTGAAAGATGTGCATTGGAATCTACTCTAAATTTGACAAGCATTTCTGGGCAAGTGACATTAGATGTAGTTGGGATCAATTTAATACCAGGTCCTTCAAAGTATCTCAAAAGAGGATCACAGAAGCCTGACTTCTGGGGGCATGTTTAGAGGAGTTCAGAAGTCTTCTGCCCTGCCTGGATGACAGTGTCACTTCAATGTGCATGGTAGTGATACCTGGAAAAGCCTGTTGGGCTTTTAGGTGAGTATGGGCAATAACCACCTTGTGAGAAGCCTGTGCTTGTCTAAGAATGAGCTTAGATGGTTGAAAACCTGAACCTAAAAGCTTGAGTGTGGTGCTTACATCTGTCTTCTGGATACTAATAGGAACCCTAAACAAAAAAAGTACTTTACTACCAGCAATACAGTCCTATGTACAACAGGTGACTACGGTAGCTGAATTTTGTTGTTTTTCTTTCAGCTAATTGATTTGAGTTCACCTCTTATCACTCTGAGTCCTGATGTAAACAAAGAAAATCTGGATTCCCCTCTACTCAAGTTCTGAACTTGAGTTGAAATGAAGAATTCTTGGTGTCTCTGATCTTTGAAGTGTTTGCATGTTACTCTTCACTCTACAGGTTTTTTTGGAAGATGCTATAGCTTATCTGATGAACTGCATCAACACAGTAGAATTCTAATAGTCTTGATATAGTCAAACTGAGTCTGATTAATGGTTCTGTTCATGGATGTGCTGCAATGGATGTATTTAAACTGTGTTGCTTTAAGGCAAAAAGGAATACTGTCCGTATTGGAAGCCTGTCTCTCTTTATTTCCTACCAATTGTCCTTTGATTCCTTATCCCCTAAGTACAATGAAGATTTAATTTAAAATAAATGAGTTGTTTAACAAACTTGTACAAAATGGCAACCTTTTATTACTGGCTTTGGTTAGACTGTTTTAGTGTTTCACTAACAAATGTTAAGAGGTAGGTAAAGCTAGTGGACTTCAGAAGTGTAGCAAGTTTGGAAATAAGTGTTTTAATGTCGAATGCTAGTGGAAAACACTAAGAGCAACAGCTGAATTTGTATGATTCAAAGGAGAAAGCAACTGCTTGTTACTGTGTTGTGGTTTAGCCCCAG
>VZTV01041991.1:12441-26019 GCA_013400875.1 Anhinga rufa | reverse complement strand
TAATTTAATCTTTCAAAAATCCCTTGAAACCTTGTATGAAAATATCTTATCAGATAAATCCTACTTTCTGATCATGTATCCGTCATCAGAGGATTTTTAGAGTAGGATATATCATCGTGCAATAGAAGGATCACTAATATATTTTTATTACAAGATAAAGTTCTAATTCAGGAAATTGCTTCCTCAATAGATAAAGTTACTATTAACAGTGATACACCAGAAACAAAGTCTACCATTTTATGGGTTATACCTCAAAGAGTTAGCAAAAGAAAAGTCATTGCCATGGCAAACTATTAAAAAAAAATAGCCAGGAATGTCTCAAACAACTGGATTGTAAACTGGAAGACCTGAAGTCAGTTCAGAAGAAATTGCCTAGTATTATTATCTGAAAAAAACCTCAAAATAATAGTGTTCCAGACTGAACAGGAACTCAGTTTTCTACATGACTGTACTTTGATAAGTGACATGGCTGATGCTCAGCATCACTTTCTTTTAAAAGACCCAAGTTAGGTGTAAAAGTAAGGAATCTAGTAAGAGTATTGTGGCTTCTCATCTAGAGGTATATGATCTGGTATTTCCAGGATCATTGTACACAAACAGGGACACCACACAATTCAAGAATATAAATCTGTCTGGCAAAAGAAACAGCCTGGGCTTGCCTAAACAGAATGAGAACTAGGTCTCCTGAAACATTGGGATCGAAGGAAGATTTTCAGCAGGTTCATTATGTGCCTGCAAAAATGCCGCTCCAAACAGCTGCAGGCACAAAACTGCACATGCAAAAATGGAAGGAAAATTAAGAAGCCTTTAAAAATAAGAGGAAAGATGCTGAGACTGGCTCAGGCTATTTTATGCTCTCAGCATTCTACAAATCATTTTGAACAAGACCCATGTTAGTACTGGGAACCTTATGCTGGCATAAAATCAGCATCTTGCAGCTATGCCAGAAAGAAAAGAGAAGTTCAAAGAAGAGGACAGGCATTGGAAGAATTTGGTTGCATGTCACATTCTAGGTTATATGACATGGTTTGGCAGTAATTCCGCAGATGACCTCTGGAGTCAGGGTGAATTAGAGCTGCCCAAATGAGTTAGGAATAAGAAATAAGGTGACAGAATAAGTTTACATAAAAACTGATTCAGATTTCAAGCCAAACCAAGCCTCTTTGTAAACCGCTTAAAATGTAATTGGAAGTCAAAAGAAAATAAAAATACACCAAGAAGCAATACTGAAAAAGAAAAAGGAATTTCACATTTTTTTAATTATTTGGATACAATTAGTGTTATAAACTATTTCCCAGGATCTGGTAATTATACAGGGAAAGTCACCTCCGTTAACACTAATTCTTTTAGTTTGTGAAAGACACATCAAAAGATGTTATGTCAAATCTAGCAGATATGTCCATGTCACACACGCAAAATGTACAAAGCCTTGTGAGCACTTGCACGATGATTTACCCGTACTCATACAAGTAATCCTAAGGAGTTTGAGGGAATTACTTCAGGGAGTAAAGTTAAGCCCTGTGTGGTTGTGAGAGGAAAGTTTTAAACATCCTGCACATAAGGTAAGATACCATTGCTTATAACAATCCTTAGGAAAGTTAGTATTTACAATCTTTTTTCTTAATGTATTCCCTCTGCACAGCATTTAGACATATTTACAAAGCTGCAGTTAGGTTCCTTTGTTGGTTGCTGGAACCTCAGTACACAAATATAGCCGAGACGAACTGGATGGAGTTCAGAGGGAAAAAAACAACATTGATCAAGGGGCAGGAGGAATGGCTACATGGTGAAGAGATAGATAACTTAAGTAAAATTTGACTAAGACAGAGGCAACGGATGCCTGAAAACACAGAAGTTACCAGAGAATGAAGCATTATTCAGGATGTTAAAATGGGGGGGGGGTTCCACAGAAACTGAAGTCAGTTGGGTTTTCTATTGCTCTGACTATATAACAGAACGCTATCCAGAGACATCCAATGTCTTCCAGAGATACATTTTGGACAAAATATTTGTTTCCCAATTTTTGGTGAAACTTCCTTACAAACAAACTTGCAATGATATATCATGTCATTAAGAACTGAAGCCTGTTATTTTCTTTGTGATGACTGAGAAACCTGTTTTTAACAACTGACTTTCCAATAATTTTCTCTTTTTTCTCTGTTTTATGTTTTCCCACTTGCAGTCTGCATCAAAAAAGTTGCCTTTAGGGAGACAAAACAGTAAAACAAGCAGAAAATCTAAACTTTCTTTCTTCAGGTTAAACAGAAATTATGAAAAGTCGATTTAAACAGACACGGACACACAAAGAAAAACAGGAGAAATCTATAGAAAAGCACCAGAAATCGTGTAATAAAACCAATTTTGTACTCCTTTCAGTATAATACTTTCAAGTTCAATGAGATTTTAGTTTTTTCAGTTTTTGTGGATTCAGTTTTTGCTCTGCCCTTGACCTGGTGCAGACAGAGTTGCGCAGCTGTGATGTTACTAAAGCAGACCAAGAGCAGGTTCTGGCTTTTTAGCCATAATCTGCTCCCAGGTCTCCATCAGCCCTGATGGGAAAAGGACTCAGCACATCGACTGCCCTGCACGCTGAGATATATATACTTCCTTCCCAGTGTATTAGGGAAAGAGAAGCAAAGCTTGGCCTGTATTATGTTCCAGATGATGACCAATATCTAGGAAGTTATAAAATAAATCAGCTGGATCCATTTTCCTTCCCACACTACACTGCCCAGCAAGCAGCGAGGAAAGAGTAAAACACAAGAAGACTGTAGTCCTCCCATTCAGTGAGTGTCTGATATCAACATCTGATGATTTATTCAGATCAGTGCTGTATCTGCTCCTGACCATCAGCAGAAGCTACAACAGCACACAGACTCACACTGCCATAGGAAACCTTGATTTGATTCTGTTATGAGGTGTAAGCCTTCAAGATCAATTCACTGTTCAATATTTTTGAAAATAGCTTGTTCCCTGAAAAAAAAAGTAGTCCAGTAATAACTCAGACGACAGCATGCACAACAAAACTACAAGCAGAAAAGGCAAATTAGGTCTAAAAAGCCAAAATATTTTATTAGTAGAGGTGTCTGCCTTTTGCTTAGAATGGGCGTTATCAAGCTCTGATTTTATTGCTTTGAAGCACATAAAGCCTCTTTAAAATGTAATTTATAGTGAGTAACCCAATGTATCTCCAATGCAGCATTCTTAGCCCTTCTCCCTCCTCGGCCCCCACTTCCTATGGCTAAGTGGACCTTTGCAGCTTTAGAAGAACTTTGGCTGTTAAGTGCTAGGTGATAAGGTTAGTGGAAAAATCAAAGCCTGATACGTGCCCAGAGGGTACAGTAGTGACGTTAGCCAAAAAGTTCCTCCAGCTGCAGACAAGCAATTCAAGCCAGCAGGAATTCCTTCCTGTGGCTGAACATCAGGTTTGAACTCTTCCCTGGGTAGCACCTTCCACAAGCCACTAGCTTGATAGTGTGGCAGTTTCATTAAGGCTTTGCAGCATTTACAGAGTATTGCATTATTTCCCTACACCCCATCCCCATTTTAAGATTTATTTAATCATTTGTGTATCTGTATTTCTAATGGGGATTCCAGTTTCAAAGTGGGCTTGAAGCCAGAGATGTAAATGGAGGGCACAATATATTGCTTCCTGCACAATATCATGAGGTAGAGGGGAGGAGAAGAGGAGAGTGCAGACAGAGAAAGGAGGAGGGGTAACATGGGAAAAAATGTGTTCTTAAGATTCAGGCTAATTGAACACACCAACAGAAGAAGATAGATGATCCTCCTGGGCAATTAGCAGACTAAGCAATATTAATAAAAGAGTGTCTTAGAGGAGACCTTCAACAGAGATAAAATGGCTTGGATGGAAGAGCTCAAAAGAAGAGCTCTGGAGAGTGATGTGGGAGGGAAGTGAGATGCACAGAGCAGTCATTAAATGAAAATAGCTAGATTTGCCAAGAGCCAAGTAAAGAGAAAGGTGATGCTTGACAGACAGGGTGGCCCTCCTGAACATTGCCAGGATGTAATTCAGGAGGGCTTAGCCTTCCTAGAGGTGAACAGTTTCCAACATGCTGGGCCAAGATACAATGATAATGGTAGATTCAGAGTCATCGTTGGGTCTCTTTACTAAGCAGCTCTTCCAGTAGCATTTATGCCTGCCTGCAGCCCACCAGCTGCTGGCACAAATGACCCATCCTACAAGAAAAAAGAGGTCAGAGCTTGACAGCACTTCTGGACTAGTTTTTTGTTTGGTCTTTTTTTTTTTTTTTTTTTTTTTTTTACTTTGAGTTCCCTTTCTTTAGACCCACAGGACAGAGGATTGAAAGGGATTTTCCAGGGTCATTGACCCCTAACTACTACAGTCTCAGGGATCATCATACAATCTTGGTAACAAACCCATGTAACTCTACCTTAAATACAGCTTGGATATTGCCTGACTTCCCCTTTGCTCCTGCTGAATGGCTGTTGCAAGAACCTCTGTCCTTGGAAACTTAGGAATGCTTACCAAATTTCCAGCCTGTCTAGGTTATACCCATTTGTTCTTGTGCCAATGTTTTCCTTTAGTTTAATCACTCTTCTCCCTCCTTGGTGTTTACTTAATTGCTTTTATCTGCTTGATTTAAAAGCTTGTTATGAAGTGGTTTTAACTGTCTTTTAGTTTGTTTCTAACTAGACTGTACAATGCCCCAAGGGGGTTGGCAGGGGCTTTCTGTTGTTATAATTCTCCAATTATTCTTAATCCCATGAGCCATTCCTCTATCGGGAATGGTTTTGAGTCAATTAGAAACAACCCTGTCATGGTGTCACTGCTTGGACCAGGATACTAAACCCAGAGTATTCTGTTAACCAAAACCCAGTCCCATTTACAGCCGCAAAAATTCAGAATGCATACCCGTTGGGGTCTATGGGATCCCATCAAAATGATGCTAAGACTTTTTTCAATTATAGAGCAACTGAACTACTTCTTGGTCCAAGGAATAATTGGACACTGTTCAAAAGGCTAGGGATATTATTCAAATATGACTGGGCTCTAAGTAAAGTGTTAGCTTTCAACAGAGACTCTCAGAAACAAAAATATTATTGATAATATTCCTGCAACTGCTTAAACATTTATATAAATAAATATACACTTAGATCTTTTAGTGTATGCAAGAACCCCCTGCTCTTTTCTCTTTCCAATTTATTGCCATTTCTTTACCAAGCAGGTTTTGTAACAGAAGATAAATACTGCCCCTCCCATTCACCCACATTTTGAAATGTAATTCCTACAGCTAGACAGAGATAACTATGTCTTTTACACTGTGAGTACCTAAACCAACAGCAGCTGAATGGAAGTCTTTTACATGTGGAAAGCATCACACCGGTAATGTGTCTGCGAGACTGATGTCTTGCACTGAAGTGTTAGAGCAGTTCCCCACACAGAAACACCCTGGTTGCCTCCCCTTTGCTGGGAGCCTGCAGCCTGACCGCACTCATCTAGGCAGTATGAACAGGTGAGAGATAGCTGTAAGCTTTCCATGTGCCTGTTTTGCTACTTCTGAGCCAGCAGACAGCATATGTATTTGATTTATTTAATGAATGGAACTCTAATTATAAAGCAGAGGAAATCACTGAAACATGAATTTATGGCCTCCCTGAGATCACCTCATTTATTGACAGGAATTAGTGGTGGGAATTAATGTTGTGGCAGCAGCAAAGATATAAGGAAGAAGGTGTGTACCTGGAGGTTTTCCGTGACTCCTAGGTGGAGCGGGGACAGGGCTGAGGATGTGCCAGCAGCAGAAGATGCTCACTTCACAGTGGCTTGCAAACATGCATCTCCTCGAGTCCAGGGTGTTATGACAAGTGAAATACGGAGACTTGGATAAAAAGTCCAGCATGTTTTGACAGCAGCCTGTCTCACTGTTTGGATATAACATGAAAAACTGAGTCATAAAGGACTGAAACTATACAGTGCAACTTTGTGCCCATTTTTGGCTACATCTAGAATTACAAAAATTAGAATGACTTCTTAGAAAGGAAAGCCTTTCCTTTCTACTAATACGCTGTAATATTCCTGGAAGGGAGCCAACGTGTCAATTTAAGTACCCTCTCAAAGTGCAAGGGACTGTGATATTTCCCAGTCACAATGTCAGCTCAAGCCCTTCTGGAACATGTGCCAAAGTCTTTCCACTGAGAAGAATGCCTCGCATTAAGCGTGTCATCCCTGGGCTGGCCCTCCGCTCCCTCCCTGGCCCTGGAGTCTCAGCTTTAACCTTAATTCCTGTATCCCGTTTCTCGGCCTCGTGGAAAAAAATGCCATGGAAACACCCCCCATCCTCCTTTTACAGATTAATGTAAAATGAAAAATTCTCATGGCTGAGAACTGTTCAAGAACAGGGCAACCCTGCGTGGGGAATTTTAATGCTATATTTTTTCATAACCTGGATGCTGTTAAGCATATGCATTTACTCATCAGTACAGATTATAATTTGTAAGTGTCTAAGGAACCAGCCCTGTGCAGGGTTTCATAGGTATGCAAAAGTCCACAGTTGAGCTGTCACAATGGGAAGCAGCAGAAGTTTTGTCTGGGTACAACTTGTTTCAGAAAGGCTTTCTGAGACAGGATATCTCTGTCCGTGAGAGCATTTCCAGACCTGTGTACTTCCATTGATACATCAGGTATCTGATGTGTATTTAGAAATCTAGCTAACCATCACATGTTTGTAGTTTAATGGAAATAAAAGGAGAGCCCATTTTAAGGCCTAACTGATGGAAACTCAAGCCCCCAGAAGAATGTAATTAGATATATTTTCAAATGAAACTTAAATTTTTATGGTGCCAAACTCCCAACAATTGATGATTCCTGATTTGGACATCATGAAATGTTATCTAGTTTGTATGATTGTTTAAATACAGTAATATATTAGTCTGTCTTGAATTCTTTGGGACTCAAATAGTTTCCATTTTTTAAAAACATTGGAACCAAGGGGTATGGGTGTGGCAGAAAGAAAGGAAAGAAAGCACAAAAGAAACATCTCCTTGTAAGTACACAGCAAGGAGTTTTTACGCCTTTTTCTGTAAAAAGGGGAATGGTATTTGCCCTTCCAGATCACAGAGATGTAAAGATGGAGAGGCACAAAGAAAAGAAGCAAAAGTGACCAAATGAAACCACTGTCACAACTGATTTTTCTATAGTCTCCAAATACCTGAGCTGAACCTTGGCAACTGTCATTACAGGCACCGCTGATTTCCTTGATTTCAGTTTCAGTTTCCCTGACACCTGGTTGTCTGTTGTAGTAAAGAGATGAATTTGAGAATATCATCATTTACAATTAGTTTTAAGTAACTTTCTATAATACTAGAGTGGGAAAAAATACCCAACCAGTCTAAAGAATTGTCCTGGTTTCAGCTGGGATAGAGTTAATTTTCTTCGCAGTAGCTGGTATGGGGCTGCGGTTTGGATCTGTGCTGAAGCAGTGGTGATAATGCAGAGATGTTTTAGTTGTTGCTCAGCAGAGCTTACACCAGTCAAGGGCTGTTTCAGCTCCCCGTGCTGTGCCGGGGGCACGGGAAGCTGGGAGGGGACACGGCCGGGACAGTGACCCCAACTGACCCAAGGGATGTCCCACACCATATGGTGTCATGCTCGGTGTATAGAGCTGGGGGAAGAAGAGGGAAGGGGGGACATTGGGAGTGATGGCGTTTGTCTTCCCCAGTCACCGTTACGCGTGATGGAGCCCTGCTTTCCTGGAGATGGCTGAACACCCGCCTGCCCATGGGGAGCAGTGAATGAATTCCTTGTTTTGCTTTGCTTGCGTGCGTGGCTCTTTCTTTCCCTATTAAACTGTCTTTATCTCAACCCATGAGTTTCCTCACTTTTACTCTTCCGATTCTCTCCCCCATCCCACCAGGGGGGAGTGAGCGAGCGGCTGTGTGGGGCTTGGCTGCTGACTGGGGCTAAACCACGACAAGAATTTAAAGACAATGGCTAAAAACAATAGGCTTTTTAAAATAAACATTTTAACTCAGTTTACAGTTTAGGGAGGAAGATTTTTAATGGTCTTATTTGACAGTGCTGCAAGATCAGTAATTACAGAAGAGAAGAAAACCTTAATAATTTTTTATCTAGATCTTTCTTTTTGAAAGCAAATTTTAACAGGACATTATTTTTCCATCCCCTGTACAGCAGTGTAAAAAAACTAACTAAACAAAAAAAATCCCAAACCCTATATGGCATTAGGAGACAAGTTCAGATTTTTCTTAATTAGGGTGAGCCACATTACTCACTAACTTCAGTTTAAGGTGTTCACCTGAAAAACAGGACACCTCAATCTGAAATCTGTGCATCTCCCGCACTCCGGGAGGGTACCCTAACTAATGGGCTATGGACTGTATTGTATGTTTTGCATTATTTTGATTGCATTCCTGTTATAGCCTTAAAGGTAGTTACTAGAAAACAGCTTTTTTAACTAGAAAAATTGGGACGTTCATTGCATCTTGCCATTTTAGGCTTTGGCAATGATGTCGTAAAGAACTGTTTGAAAGTAGAGTATACAGTTGGAGGGTCAAGGTTTCTAGCATACATAGAGAAACAAAACCTGTTTCATTAGGCAGTTTCAGCAGTCTTGCTGCCAGAGCATCATAGATTTGAAAACCAAAACAGGATATCACAACTTAATAACAATGGGAAATTCCCAGGAACTTCACACTGCTGTGAAGTTATTAGGTAGGTAGAAGTCTTCTAGGAAAATGGGACTAATAATCCTAATCTTGTAAAAAGTAACAGTTTAATGACCCATTTCCCCTGACAGGAGACCCACATGCACATTATGACACAGAGTGCTTATTTTCAGCTTGAGTGTATATGTTCTGAGGTCTGAAAGATGAGACCCTCCACAGACAACATTGTGATTTCTCACCCCATACTCGGCCATGATTTTAGTATAATTCCCAAGGGATTATTGTCACTTAAAACTAATGTGCCTTGTTCATCAGTGGTTTCGTGGGTTTGGTCTTGCTTAAAAAAAAAAATAATTAAAATTTGGAGAGAGATAGAATTGAATACTCTGGAGCTCTGATACAATTATAGATGGACATAAAAGGTAGAGGTTATTTAGACAAGGTAAGGAAAGACACAGTTCTTGTTTAGTTCCCAAGTTCCAAACCTTGAAACCTGGTCAGCTAAATTCCACCTAGAAATGCTCTGCTGGGGAAAGGGGTCTTTGTAGATCTAATCAGTCATTTTTCTCCTCATAGCTATTCTTTATAATATGGGGGCAAAACCTAATTGTACACTGAGTTTTGCACATACAGCCCAGAAAAACTGTTTTCAGGTGTTATGTAAGAGATTAACAATTCTAAAACTCATTTAAGCACACATGTACCACATACACACATTCACATAGTTCACACATTCACAGAACTCACAGCATTTTTCCTACCTCTGTTGAAAGAGCTGTGAAATCCAGGCAACTTGCATTGGGTTTTCTGGTTTGTTTTTTTTTTTGTTATTCAGTCTATCACTTTTCTTTTACAATTAACATGGAAATATCAACTCTCACCCCGGTTACATCTTTGGAGGGGGTTCTTTGTTTTTGTTTGGTTTTTTTTTTAATTAAGAGATACAGTAAAGGAGATCCTCCACTGCTGTAAATCAGGGTAGTGCCAGTGATTTAAACAGTCTTTTGAGACTGACTTAGGATCTAGTGTTTAGTGTATGCATTCTCTTGTAGCTGGATATGGGATAAATTAACACAACTAGATTTATGCAATTGCTTAACCTCAGAGAAAGGTAATGGGTTAGGCTGAGAGAAAAAATGTATCTATAATTTAAATGTAATGTATATGCAATAAATGTCTTTATTTTAAATTAATGTAATAAATAATAAATACTATAAATGCACTATTAATATATTTAAGTGTATTATTTAATTTTACTTAATAATATTTACATTCATTATTCATATTTATGATATGAGATTATATGACATTATATGACATATTATTCATATATCAATATTTAATATATTTACATCAAGAAAGTTGATTCTTTGCTGGATTTTTTAGGACTTTAAAAAAAAAGGAATTTAGTCTGACTTTATAGCCAGAAGTTAGCCAGAATAACACAGATCAAAATTCGGAAACCCATATGGGCACAACAGGCTGACCATGAACAACCTTGGACTGTCTTTTGTCAAAATTTCCTCAGGCATAATTTGTGATCAAGTAATAAAACAAACAAACAAAAGGGTGTGGTGTCAATTAGCAGTCTTCATTTAGAGAGAAAGAAGTCTTCCCTAATGGCTAACTTGGCTTCTTCTTCTTCCTAAGGATAACAGCTCTGAAAAACTGGTGGGGACTCACCACGCAAACATAACGCAGTCTCAGGATTAGGGTCCCTACAGAGGAGGGACTGGGACAGTCTTTTCTTTTCCTTGCAAGTGGGAGCAGCAGGTTGCTTGGAGGACCCACGGAGAAACTCTTGAGTCCATTTCCCACGTTTTTTTGTTCCTACCCTATCATTAACCTTAGGCTGTTATAGACATCTTGCAGTCCCTCCAGAGAGGGTTGAGCTTTCTTCTCAGTTATGCTGGTGAAAATCCAGAGACTGTTTCGGAAGTATTCTGCATTTTAATCTTTGTTTGGCTTTGGCTACCATGGGAGCTGATCCTGTAAGATGCTGAGTCCTGCTATTAAAATTAAAGGTCTTGGTTGTGATTTTACACATGCTGCTTTTTCACTACCCCAAGCGCACTGGTTTAAGGGCTTGTTACTGATTTACACCCGTGAGGGACATTTACATGGCCAGAGCAGCAGCTGAATGAAACGACCTCCTTGGAGGACTGGGCCTGTGGTTTGTTTTTGAGAAACCGATATGGGGTTGAAAAGCTAGAGTGGTGATTACACAAACTGCTTGCCTGCTTCAGCTCCGTCCCGTGTGCCAACAACAACAGTGTAATGCGCTTTCGGAATCAAACCTGCACATGAAAGCTGGGGATGAACGGAGGCAGCAGTCAATGAGCAGAACTCCTGCCAGCTTCCAGCCAGTGCGGGCATTTTGTTCCTCTTTAATTCAATTGGTAGCCAGATTACGCTTGTCTCTGGTATATGGTGCAATTCAGAGGTGCCACAGGAAAACTAGCAGGAATGTTTTCAGAGCTTTGGCACTGTCCCCGCTGGCAGCAGACACCATCCACTCCGTGTTATCTCCTTCCTTTGTTCATCTCCATGACGTTTCCCAACTCCTCCCAGCTGCTAATTTAATTTTACCACTGAATAACATACTGCAGCTTATTTGACTACGTCTTCACTTTTAAAAATGGAACGCTTGCATTTCCTTACCTGTATTGATTAATGACATTGAGACACAGTTATTGTGGGGGGAAGAGTCAGGAATACAGATAGTATAGATAGTATAGATAGATAGAATTAAGCATAGTTACCTTCAATAACTATGTATATATATATTTACTTTAATAACGAGAGAGAGATATGCATACATATATAAACTGCCTATAAGTACTGTCTACAGAGATGAACGTTTTAAAATACATAAACACTGGTTGAGGACCATCCAACACTTAGTTCTTCATCACTGAAAGATGTGATAGAAATGGAAATGAGCCTTTGAAAATCACTGGGTAATTTATATGTTATACTGCTCACCACTAAAAGAAGACAGAAGTCATTACAGTAACAATGAAAATGAGTTCAGAGGCCAGCACGTTGGAAAAGCAAAGATTATAAAGGCTGGATCCTCACCCACAATAAATCAATATGCATTTGATTGAATCAACATAGCTTCTTTAATTCCTTGCTCTTCCCGTTAAGTAATTAAGTGTTTCTTTGTAAAAATTTTCCAGTGCGTTCAGGGAGGGAAAAGGTTAGACAGTTTTTTATTTAGAGAACACAAACACAAAGGCATAAATTTTAATGTTATAAATTCTTGTAGCTCCACTGAAGCAAAAGAAACGTCTGCTTACACCTGCTGTTGATCTAACACCGCTCAGCACCTTTCTAAAACATCTTCTAATGCCTCCAAGAACTTGCTTGAGGTTTTGTGGGTTTGTTTTAGTTAGATAGAGAAAAAATAGAGGGGAAATAGAAGGATAAAGGGAAGGGCTTATAGGAATGGAATGCAAAGATCTGTGGGTCAAGAGGAAAAAACCAAATTAAATTAAGTTTTAGGCAAAGTCAAAACCCACAAATACAAAAGCAAAAAATGCAAATACTAAAATTTTACTTGTGAGTATATTAAAACTATTTAGAAATTGCAAAATGCTTTAAGTGTAAAACCCCCTAAATTTTGGAACAGATCCTAAAAAGGGATAAAAATAAATATATATGGAGAAATGCATCAGAATTACTACTGTTTGTAATATACATACAAATAACAGAAAGTAGAGGCAGATAAATAACAGTTATTACACTTTAAAAACTGTGCAAAACTGAAATTCATGTGTTAATATTGCAAAAAAAATGTTTGTCCTACATTGAGACACAAAGTCAAAATATAATCTTTTCATATATATTTGTCATTTAAATTTCTGACCAAATAGAAATAGTCCTGAGCAAATTATTTGGGTACATACTTCTCAGTTTTGTTAACACAATCTCCCTTCACTGAAGATCTTAGGATTCATAGGAACTGTATTTTAAAGTCTTCCTGTCACCATTCGTTTGCAGTCTTGGGTCGAACACTATTTCCTGAGATACATTTTGTTCCTCTGATGCTGGTGCTGACATTTTTTAGACCTTGGCGTTAAATGTGATCCAACATGCAAAAAGTCTGGCCTGCATAGGAAACTAGTATTATGAGATAACCTAACTTCGGCTCCCAGGAATATTGTAGAGGAAAGGGAGAGCCTGATTAGTGTGAAACTACCCCAAAAGAAACAATTCTGAAAACAAAAAAAACCAAAACAAAACAAAAAAAAAATAAAATTAATGTAACAAGTATCAACAAAAAAGGAGTTTCTTAGGTTTTTTTCCCTCCCCTTCACTGAACAACCAAGAAGTTCAGGGAAAACTCTAACATCTTTCCTAAAATGAAATACAATGTTTTTTACAGAGACTCAGACAAATAGTCTGATTTACACTCCGGTCGCTTCTATATCACTCTGCTAATGAAGAGAAGATAGAACATGAGCAAGACATTACCTTAGGTTTACCAGTTTTATTAATTTTGTTTTCAGCTGGATATAAAGCAATTTTATTCTCAGTCAGTTTTAAACACTTTGACACTCACTTTGCAGGACAAAGTGCTTCTGAACTGCCTAAAGCCTGATAAAGGGGCCATTTTACCTCTCTGCTGGTCACAAAGAAGTTAAAGGATCTGTACTCAGTGCTCACAAAGCTGTAAGACTTTCATAATCATATCTAGTGGAAGAAAAAGGCCTTTTTGCTTCATGTCTTCCCTCCAAAACCCCAGACTAAAAGCAAGGACATTTCTCAGCAGAACAGCCACTCACCAGCAAGGGATCAAAATGTTTATCCACCTCCCTGGGGGCTGAAGTGTGCTTTTCCGCTCCTGTTATGTTAACCCCTAATACCAAAGGTTAGTCTTGCCTGCCTTGTGTATGACCTTAGCAG
>VZTV01041991.1:0-12402 GCA_013400875.1 Anhinga rufa | reverse complement strand
AAAAAAAAAAAGATTATTTTGGCTCTTCACAGCAAAACAAAAAAGATAGACCATTTGTGCATACTTTCAGACGCTGTCTTGTGATCACTAAGTATTTTCTGGCTGTGTTGTCACAGTCATATCCATCCATAATACAGGAGGTCCAGTACTTGATCTGTGTTTGCAAAATTGTGCACATTTTGTTTGATTCTTAGATATGGAGTGCCCGGGAGGAGACTTACCATTACCATCCTGCCCGCTTGCAAGGAGGCAGGGCCAGAACAACCATTCTATAAGCCAGCAAACCCCAACTCCTCTTCGGCAGAAGTTATTAACAAAATATCCAGGATCAGATTTCCTGCATCATTTATACTGCACTATACCAGAGCATATTAGTCAAAGAGTGTTACCATTTTAATGCAAGCTGGGTGGAAGTTTATTAATCAAAATACAACTTTTGCAATAAATACACAAATATAAGGCAAGTATTGCAGTAACAGATCATTCTCTTTAAGGTTTCCAATTCTTTAGCTTATAATACTCGCTGAACATTTTTTGAATATCTGATCCAGATTGATCTTACTGATAATTTTGTTTTTAGGTAGACTTTGAGAACTGAATCCTTTCAAGTACAAACATTTCAAAACAATAATCTTTTCAGCAGAGATTTCAGTGGTGATTTTTTAATCAGACCAATCAGACCTAAACCTACACTTTTTTCTCAGATAAAATATTAATAAAATGTCGGGTTCAGGTTTGTTTGCTTTTTTTTTTTACCAGAAACAAAACTGTTGCATATTTTTGTTAAAATTCAGTGACAAAGTGAACATCTCATTTGAGATCTTGGGAGCATTCAGTACCAGCAGCAACTGTTCATAATAACCTGGGACTTGTGGCAAAGGACTATGTTTTGGTGTCAGAGCTAGACTCTGGGTGCATTTTTGAGCATAGAGGATGACTATTCAATTGTAGCTCTTTACAACTGGCCTGAGTAGGCGGTAGTGTGAAATAATTACAAAGGGATTGTGCCTCAGGCCATTGTAGAAGGAGGGTCATGTCTTTTCACCTTCCTCTGCCTGTTGACATGATTTTGTAGCCTCAGTGTGCACAAGGTGTTATCTTTGTTTCTCTAAGTTCCTCTAACTACAGTCATTCTTGTGCTTTTCAGTACTATTTACTTCTCCAACTAGCTATTCCATTCACTCCTCTTCTTGTCTGCCTCCATGCTATCACTGTACTTCACTTTTTTCACACAAAACCCAGAACTGGTCTTATGAAAGGGGAAGTGATGCGTTAAGCACTTGGTTGGGACCACAGAAGGGTGTGTTATACACACAATCCCATGCATGCAGAGCCCAAGGAGGTGAAATTGTCCATAAATAGGGGTCAGTGATAGCAGCCTGCATACTAAACAGCAGTTGCAATGACAGACCAGCAGTTTAGAAAGAAGTCCCTGTAGATCACACAGTATTGGCATATCCAACCCATCTCTCCTGGGAGATGAAAAAGAACCATGAACTGAAAAACAAGGAGGTTTTAGCCCAAGGAACCAATTTTGTGCAAGCTGAGATTCATAAACATGGAGTGCACCATGCAGACACCCTAAACCCACAGACCACACAACCCCACCAGGCATCTGGGCAGTGAGAACCTCTCTCTTGACATGCAATAGTACAACTTCTTAATAAATTCACACTTAAATGCAAACCCCAGTCTCTGAGTGGGTTTTATATTTTCCTTCATGGGGACAGCATGACTATCCCCTCTTTTCCTGACTCCCATCAACTTGTGCATCCCACACAGCCATACCCGAGACTGTGACACAAGCATTAATTGCTAACCACACTCCACAAGAGTAGGGGGTGTTTTAACAGCACGAGCCATTTATGTGTGAACAGGGACATGTCTACTGCCTTTTAATAAGTAACGCAAGGATAATTCCATAGAAGTTTTTAATGTTCTTCATTTTACTAAGCTGATTCAGAATACCATCCCTGGGAAAAAACACACTGAAGCATGGAAATTGCCTTAAAGAACTTGAGACGGGGTGCAACAGAAATGACATGTGGCATTTCTCTCAGTGCAGAGTAAGGCATGTTGCATGGTTCTTTTTTTTTTCCAAGTGAAACAATTACAACTTGCTGTAGGTATCACATCACAGGACAGAAGCCTGTGTGTAGGGGTAGGGCTTAGAGCTGTGTTGCATGCTAGGAAATGTTTTGGGTATAGTTGGGCACTTTTAGGAGGATTTTCTGAAATTTACTCACTTGCTCAGTCAGAACCCAGATCTGTTACCTTTTTAGGTACAGTAGAACATCCATTCCTTTCCTGAGATATTTTGAAAGATAGAAGTCTTGTATGGAAGAAGGGGGAAGGTTGCAAAAAGTTAAGGGAAGATGCAGGGAAGGTATCAAGATATGATGAAGAAAGTGAACTAATCACTGATTATGTGGAGTTTGGTATGGACAAATTTAAATGCGTGATTGTTTAACATTCTGGGCCTAGCCCAGTATAGTCATGTTTCCACAAAGAAATCAGGAATTTCTGGAGTTTTGCTTTGTTTGGCATTGATGGGAGCCAAAATATTTGTCTTTATCAGTTATGTTTTGACTACAACACTGACTAGTGCCTTGCTGCAAGAATAATCCCTAATTTCAGAAGAACTAGCCATGCACACAGTTTTATTTGCTCTCAGGATAAAAGTTTTATCTTATTCACTTCATAATGTTTAGGCAGAGACCATGATTAATTAAGGGAAAGCCAAGATGCACACTTAAGCTATAAATAGTGTCATGAAAACTGACCTTAATACCTTTAGATTGCAACTACTTAGACACATTTCAAGCCATTATACAACATAATGATGTTTTCCTTTATAGCAAAAGCAAAGCCTGCAGGGATAGAGCCTGTCTTTAACAAACACAGCTGGCTACTGAAAGAAGCCATCCATACCTTCAGAAGAAACTTCTCATCAAGGAGAAAAAGCATTTATGCTAAAGCAAAGATGAAAATCAAACACAGCTTGTGTATTAGAGAGGACATACATGCAATAACCTTGTGTTGTAAAGCCCCATAAAGTTTCCTATTGTTACTTGTGTGACCAAGCTTGCATGACTCATGCATCAGGCGTTGCCAGTCATGGACAATTGTGTGACCATGCCCATCTTGCTGTAATAAACACTCTCTGTTGTCCTCTGCTCAACACGTGGTTTCTTCATTTTCTTTCCTTGCAGGGCATTAAGCTCAGTTGCTATTCTGGTCCTTGTGGTGCTTGATAAAGAAATGGCTCAACTATAGAACTGGAATGAGAGACATGACAGACAACAAAACATGTGAGTAGGAACCTTTTATACAGTCACAGGCGTGGGTTAAACATCGATGATATTTGGGAAGAGAGATTTGTCATGACCATGTAGCAGAACAGTATTTGGCATGAGCTGCCTTAGAGGGCAGAGAGAAGAGTTAGTTATAAACTAAGAACTTAACTTAAACTTAACTTCAGGCATGGACAGCCTTGAAGCACAATCAGCCTCAACTGTCATTAGTACTATTCAATCAAAAGAACATGCTGGATTTTTCCATTCAGCCTCTTTTCCCCCCCCACTTTTCCTATGATGAGAGCTGGGGTCAAAAGCCTAGCAATGCCATGCCATAAAATCTTCAGACTGAGAAGAACTTATAATTTTAAAATCCTCTATGCCTTTGCTTCTTTCCTTATTCCCCCTGATTCCTTACAGGCTGAAATTTTCCTTCCTTTCCTTCCAAATAAAAGTGGGGAAGGGTGGATTCTAGGCAAAAATCATTTGTCCATTTATTTGGTTAAAAAAGAGACACATGGCAATGAAAATAAAAGGTATTCTCTCTATTTGAATTGAGATGAAAAAAGTCTCTAGGCAAGCAACAAACCCTACTGCCTGTTCACAAGTGGTCTTGACTGTTAAGTGTAGTGCATCCTTGATCAGCTGTCTTCAGGGGTGTCTCCCATGCTGCATGCAGACCACTGGCACATACCTTGCCTGAGCTCAGTACGGTGTGATGCCTCCAGGCTCTGGTCCATGGAGCCCCACGTGGTCCAGGGGGCAATCTGTGGCTATGCTAGAAGCTGCATTTGCAAGCTTGCTTTCCATAGAGAGAGCAAATCTGAGCTTGAGACCAGGCTCTAGACTTATGTGTTTCCACTTAACACCATGCCACTTGCTCAAAGAGCACTCTTCCAATAGTGCACTTTAACAAACTCATGTTGGGGTCCTATTCCTAGAGTGCATGGAAGACCCTGTTGAAATCACTGCTTGCATCTAATACTAAGAAACTAATACTAATAAACTAAGCGTTCTGGGGCTCTGAGGCCAATGGGCATGGAGCAGCCTGTGTCCGTGCTAATGACCTGCCTGCAAGAGGGTAGGGGCACAGAGACTGCCTGCTGGGGATGGGCCTGGAATGGTCCAGCTGCCAGACCTGCCTGATAGCTGCTGGGGAGACCATCACTTGAAACAGTCCCAGTTCAAGCTGGGGACTTCCTAACAGTTCACTAACACAGACAAACACAGTAAGCTTCAACTTAATACTATAGACAGATGCATTAAATCTTTTGTCTATAGACCCTGAAAGACTACTTAGGCAGCTAGATGAGTGTGCTGTGTAAGTTTGGGAAATATCCTATTTTTTTAAAAAGATAGGCTAGGATTGACAGAGAGCATAATCTGGCCCAGAATTGTTTAAAACCCCCTGTCTGTACATCTGCATTAGCTCAAATGGGACTTTCAGTTTTAGGCTGCCTGAAAGTCGATCCATGCCATGTTTGCTGCCCTGTTCCTCCTCCAGCAGATGTGATTTCACACTAAGCTTTTAGAGAATTAAAATGTAGAAGCTCAGCCAAATGGGCATCAGTATCCATCAGATAAAAAGTTTGAATAAAAATTGCTTTAATTTAAATAGAAGAGCCTTGTAAGGTCAGAACACACAAATACTAACTACAGGGTATACAAGCTAGTGCTGAGAAATGTCCCACTGACTTCAAAGGCCAACTTCTGCTATTAAACACATCTCTTCAGCTGTACTTTGAATCAAAACTTTTTCTGTTCTAGCAAACTTAATCCCAGAACAAAAAGAAGAACCTTAAACAAATTAGTTTGTGGAAAATGTCATTGCCCAGTTGTATTTCCATCATTACACTAACGTTTGTGGCTGCTTGCAAAGGAGTGAGCAAGGCTGGGAAGCATTTCTTTTCATGCAGTGTTTTACTATTTTACCTTCCTTTCTTTGCTTTGCCTTATTTTCTATTTCTTCCTGTAGGGGAAACTGACAAATGAGAAGAAAACTGTGCCTTTCGTTTCAGTGATGGGTTACCTGCTTGAATTTAAGAGACACAGCTAATGACATGTTGGCAAACCAGCCCCTTCACTTTGGAACTGCTTGACTTAGTGGAAGATATATTTTTTTTTTATTATTCTGAAAAAAATATATTTGTTTTCTCATTTTCCTTCATTCTTTTTCAGCTATCCTGGTAACTACAGGCCTGTCAGTCTCACTTCTGTGCCTGCCAAAATTATGGAGAAGATTATTCTGGGAGTTATTGTAAAACACCTGAAAGACAACACAGTCATTGGTCCCAGCCAGCATGGGTTCACGAGGGGAAAGTCCTGCCTAACAAATTTGATTTCCTTCTGTGACATGGTCACCCACCTGGTTGACCAAGGAAAGACAGTCCATGTGATCTGTTTGGATTTCAGTAAAGCTTTCGATACTCTCTCTCACAGTCTCCTCCTGGACAAAATGCCCAGCACACGGCTGGATAAACACGTAATGCAGTGGGTGAGCAATGGGCTGATGGGTCGGGCTCAAAGGGTCACAGTAAATGGGGTTACATCGGGCTGGCGGCCAGTCACTGGTGGGGTTCTGCAGGGATCCATCCTGGGGCCGGTACTCTTTAATCTCTTCATGAATGACTTGGATGCAGGACTGGAAGGAATACTAATGAAGTTTGCTGATGACACAAAACTGAGAAGAGCTCTCTCTCTTGAGGGCAGAGAGGCCCTGCAGAGGGATCTGGACAGACTGGAGAGCTGGGCAATCACCAACTGTATGGAGTTTAACAAGGGCAAGTGCCGGATTTTGCCCCTGGGGCACGGCACCCCTGGCTGTACAGACAGACTGGGGAACGAGAGGCTGGAGAGCAGCTCCGCAGAGAGGGACCTGGGGGTGCTGGCCGACGGCAAGCTGAACATGAGCCCACAGCGTGCCCTGGCAGCCCAGAGGGCCAGCCGTGCCCTGGGGTGCATCAAGCGCTGCATCGCAGCCGGGCGAGGGAGGGGATGGTCCCGCTCTGCTCCGCGCTGGGGCGGCCTCACCTCGAGCGCTGGGTGCAGTGTTGGGTGCCACGGGACATTGAGGGTATAAAGCTGCTGGAGAGCGTCCAGAGGAGGGCACGGAGCTGGTGAAGGGTTGAGAGGGGAAACCGTACGAGGAGCGGCTAAAGTCCCTTGGTTTGTTCAGCCTGGAGAAGAGGAGGCTGAGGGCAGAGCTCATGGCGGGCTGCAGCTTCCTCACAAGGGGAGGAGGAGGGGCAGGCCCTGATCTCTTCTCTCTGGTGACCAACGACAGGACCCGAGGGAATGGCAGGGAGATGTGCCAGGGAGGGTTAGGTTGGGTATTAGGGAAAGGTTCTTCCCCCAGAGGGTGGTGGAGCGCTGGAACAGGCTCCCCAGGGAGGCAGTCACGGCACCCAGCCTGGCGATGTTCAAGAAGCGCTTGGACAAGGCCCTCAGAGACATGGTGTGAATTTGGGGTATCCTGTGCAGGGACTTGATGATCCTTGAGGGTCCCTTCCAACTCAGGACATTCTATGATTCTGATTCTATCAACTTGCTTCAGATATTATAGTTCCACTGGATCTCAAAAATACAGAAGTATGAGTCCAGGAGAGAAAAACAGTACTGACGTTTTCCTCCCTGCTGGGGAAATATTAGTGTGTACTAGTGTTTTAGTAAGCAGCTCTGCTGTGTGTAGAAGTCAGTTCCCCTCGTGATAAAGTCCCTCAGTGTCTCAAACTAAGGCATATGAATATCTAAAAGAAACTTCCTGAAAGATTTCACTGGGGAGTTTTTTTCAAAAGCTGGATCAGAGCACTAAGTACATGATGTTCCAGAAAAAAATTGTTTTCAGAAATTATGTAAGTCATACAGTCATGGGAAAGATGGGCTGAGAGAAAGTGCCTAGACCTTCCCTTGCCCCAGTGCAGGATCAATTACAATCTTGGGGGTCCTGACAGATTTCTTTACCCTGTTGGTGTGGACCTCCAATGGGGCAGACATCACAGCAGCCCTAGGCAACCAGTTCTGGAGCTTGGGCTCTCCAGTTTTGTCTCATGTCTAACTTAAACCTGTCTTGCTGCAATTTATCAGTTCTTGTCTCAGTCATTCAGGATGTAAGCTGGTCTCTGTGCAGAAGCTGTTTATGAGCTTGAAGTATTCAGTCATAACACCTAGCAAGTTCTCTCTTCTTTGGTAAGCAATTCCAATTTTTCATTTTTCATCATATGTTATGTTTTGAACTATTTTACACATTTAATCATTGCTTCTGTCATTTTCCAGGTTTTCTCTGACCTGAACTTGGTCAAAACTGGATCCTACATCCCAGATGGTGTCTTACCAGAGTACTTTATGCATCTTGCAGGCTAGGCACCTTTATATGTCCCAGTGTGGATTTATCTTCCTTGCAAAAGAACAGTGCTTGATTCTAAATATCTTCTTCCTCATCAAGGATAATTAAAAAATGAAGGTCCCTCTTCCCAGTTCCAGCATAAATACTGGAACCAAACTTCATGTAGCTATAATTTGACTTTTTTTCTTAGCATTTATGTAAGAAATGGCTTATTTTGTAGATAGTCTTGTGAGTTCTGTTCAACTAATTTGGAAATCATAACAAACGAGGAGAGGTTAAAAGTATACCTATTGTTACAAAGAAGATTTTTTGTTTGTTTGTTTCCAGAAGTGGTGCTTATCATCAACTAACCTTGTTCTGCTGGAATAATTCTTAATTATTCCTGCAATAAAGACTGTCTCCGAGAAAATTCTATACCATCAGAAAAAGAAAAACATTACACAAGTCCAAATATGTGCTAAACTGATAAGTTATGTAAGACATCAGTATAGTAGAGAAGATTTGTAATGATCCATAACCCTATTGCCAAAACATAGCTATCTATTGGCAAGTGGAAGTCCCCTCTTGTATATTACTTAATATCTAGCTTTATTTTGATACAGGAATACAGATCCCTACATTTCATTAAGCAGGGAACTTAGAAATTAAAAGTATTTGTAAAACACTTAAAATCTTTGGCTGAATACTGCCATGTTGTGTGTGTGTGTGAAATATTTCACAGAAGAAAGTGGTAGTAGTTGTACTTAGTAGGTACAAAATAGTCTGTTACTTATTATTTTAATTAACACTATATTTATAATCCCATTTCATCTCACTTTGGTAATTCTCTCAAGAAAATAGGTTCACAGGTAAACTACATAAAAGATAATTTTGTAAAGTGTATTCCTTTTAGGAATAGCTCCGAAGAGCTATGACTTTTAGGGTGAGAGCCTAATTCATGGTTATCGCCCTGCATTTTTTCCATCCTACTCTTGGCATATCTACAGCTCTGCATGCATGTTTTTCACTGTGTCATCTTTGATCTACCACGTTAATTGTTATGAGCTGTTGTAATTATTTTAAGAATTTATCCAAT
Organism: Anhinga rufa; assembly: GCA_013400875.1. Taxonomy (NCBI): domain Eukaryota; kingdom Metazoa; phylum Chordata; class Aves; order Suliformes; family Anhingidae; genus Anhinga; species Anhinga rufa. Next base: position 3,689 of record VZTV01041991.1, on the reverse strand, counting down.
TATTTTTTAATGAAAGAGGAAAAGCTGCAGAAGACAACTTCCCAAGAAATGTGCATCAGAATGAAATTTGACCTTGATTGTGAATCTTGATTGGAATTCTCTTTAACACTTCTCATTTCTCTAGCCTGGGTGCAAGAATGTAAGGAAAACTCAAATCTGAGCATACATGATGGTTTAAGTTCGGCACTAATGCAAGTGCTGGAGGGCCAATGTCAATGAGGTTTCAGCAATTCTTTAAGCTCTGCAATAGTACCATTGGTATTCTTGAAATAATATTTAAACAATTGTTTAAATAAATAAATTTTAAAATAAGCAATTCTTTCCCACCACCATTTCTACCAATTAAAGAAAACCATGCTTGGATCCATTTTTACTTTTAACAAAACTTTTACAACATATATCAAGGAAAAATATTTTCTAGAGATGTTGTCATACCCTTTATTAAATTCTGGAAACTCGGACAAAAGTGATTTTGACATCTGAAAGGCAAACAGCATCCTGAATTGAAGTTCTTACTTAGACAAAATGTTCACAGCTAATCTTCTGCTTCCACTTCTTCTTCTTTGTGTTTATTTCAAAACTACCATCTCGTAAATGGAGGACCGTATGGCTGGAACATACTTCCATCGCAGGTAAGTGTGTTTGTCGATGTATATCAAAGCCACTACGGGAACAATGCAAACATGCTGAAGCGCATGTGATGTCCCTACAGATGTTCCCCCTTTCTGTTTGGGACTTCAACCACAAAGTGGTGCTGTTGCAAAAGCTAACGGTTAAAGGGGAAAACCAGCTCCCTGCTTTTATAATGACCCAAGGCATGCATTAAACCCAATAAAATTTTCATCCATTTACATACTCACATGCCTATCTTCTCTATAAATATTCAATTTTTTACCATCAAATGCAATTTCAGTGATATCTGCTAATAGGTAGAGAATAATACATGTCTTCAAAGCATATAAAATATTACATATTTTGAAGTCTGATCAAGTGCCTAATTAATCAGATCACTGTCTAGTAATTATTCCAATTAAAATCCCCAGAATTTAAAGATGACTTTCTACATCATGCTTTGAGCAATATTTCAAATTCTTCAAGGCAGGACAGGGACTTGTTCAAGGTAACAATTTTTTTTGTCCATGTTAGAACCTCAGATCCAAGGACTACATGTAAAATAAGATGACCATTTGCAAGCTTTATTGATTCTCATAAAAATTCAAAAACATGTTTAAAGTGTAAAAAATATCCACTGGTGCTAAGGGTTAGCATTAAAACCAAACCAACAAAAAACCAAACACACCCAGAATAACAGATGAAGATGCAAAAATATCTAGAAAACACCAGCTTCAGAACAATAGATTCGTCTTTAGAGGAAAGGCTGGAAAACTGCAAGGACCAAATATGTCTCCATTTTCTATAGCTGTGAAAATATCCTGTCTACAATGCTTTTTACAGTGCACACATATTTGGCAAGATTAAGGTGTCACATCTCAAATTACAAGGCGTCTGATTGCCCACAGACCCAGACAAAAGTACAGGGCAAAATCCCTCAGCTTGTGCAAACTGCCTGGATCTGATAGGTTTGCCTCCCATCGGAGGTAGGCAGCCCCTCTGCCTAGGACATTTACTTGTAGCCTACTTATTTTCCTTCTTTTTTTTTTTTTTTCGTTGGGCTAGATGCAAATGTGAAGTTCCCGGGCTAGGGCTGCCTTCAGATCCTTAACCCTTTGCCTACCTCTGGGGGAGCATTCACCAACCACAGGAAAATTTTCTGTTCCTAGCACTGTTTGTCTACTTCAGGAGATTAAAAGCTGAGTCATATTTTAGGCATTTCTCAGGTCTGACTACAGTGCTGGGGCTGGGGTGGACAGGAATTAATTCTGATTCCCTCCTCTTAGCTGAAAAAGCTATAAAAAGGATGGAAACTGCCTTTAGCCAAATGGGGAAGAAAAAAAGGCTCTAGTGTTATTCAAGGTTGAGTGGTTTTTTGATTGGCAAAGCAGCAAGTTTTAGTAGAAAATTCTTAGGAGGCAGCAGTGGAAGAGGACTCTTCCCTTCTGCATCTGGGCAGTTAGAGGGAATAAGCAACTCAGGCAAAATTTATGAGACAGGTACAACTTGTAGTGTTCAGGGTTCCCTAAATAGGATTATTTTACGGTTGAAAAAAGTCAGATAAAGGACAACCACAACAAAACAACACTGACCCTGTTTCAATCCACAGTGGAAAATATTTCAGTAGAACTGTGAAAACTATCTAGGTAGATTAAAATGTCTTAAAGACAATGGTACAATGCTTTGACAGCAGGAGAGGGGTAATCATCCTTACACAGGGAGGGGAAAGAGGAAAAATTCCTTGGTTAAATAACAAAAGAAAAAAATTAATGAGCTGGTAAATGAAGTATTCTTTAAGGAAACAATCCAGTGACTCTTAAGAGTTGAAGTGCTGTATCGTATCTTATATGACCATGTTCTTATGGTTATGACTTGCTCAATTATGCTTGAATTAAATAGAAAAGAAAGATGACTTAAGCATGTAAATTTAGAGGGAGACTTAGAGGCATGCAGCTAAATTTATCAGCCATCTCTGTGAGCAATCACTCTAAATAAAAAGTTTGGAAACCAGTCACTGCTGGTTGCTGATGAACTTTCCATGTTTTTGGCACTCACCATCCTTTACTTAATGGACTAATCTGCAAATCAAAACAGGAGGAATATCTGGACACAAATCCATCCTAAGGACTGTTCTTAACAGGGGATATTTCTCCCAACACTTATTTTTGTGTCATGGGGGGAGGACTTGGTTGACAGAAATGCTGACCAAAGAAATTAAAAAAATAATTAAAAAAGGAACCAGAGGCAGAGAGCAGAGGCTTATGGCATTCTAGTTCTGTGCCTCTATTTCACCTGTTTTATATGTCCTATAGTGACTTCTGAATATGGGTAAGAACAGCAACACATGCTGGCAGTTTGACCAAAGGGTGTGCGTGTGCGTGTGTGTAAGTGTGCATGTGGGAGGCAGAGAGAGTATGGGGGAAAAAGAGGAGGGGGGGAGTGGATGGACCATTAGAGTGCAAACACAGAGACATTCCTGCAATAAAATACTTGTCTTCTGAGAATCGCAGTCCGGAAGAGATGGTTATGATTTAACAAAAGAATTCTCTAAAATGTTCCCTGGTGCTAATACTGTTCTTAATAATATGAAAAGATTTTGCCAGGAAGAAGAATAAAACTGTCAATCAGATTAAAAAAAGAAATAGGCACATGATGGGTTTTTAGAGCACACAGGGGAAAAAATGACCTTTATGACGGCTTTGTCATTTTCAAAAAAAATGCCTCATTTTCTGAAATTCCCCAACCAGGCAGGGTTATTATAAATGGTAGGTAGGGGAAGAGGAGCGTGGCAATAAAGGGGTTAATCTGCAGAGCACAGAGCCATCTGGCTGAGCTGGTTTGTTATAATCGAGCAGATTATGTTCACGGGACTCAGAGTTTAAGGCTCCTCTCCCATAGAGCAACTCTGCACAACCCAAGCAGACCAACTTTGGGACTTTGAATGAACATATTTACATCCACCTTTCTCTTCATGTCGACTTTTCTGGAAACATTCACACGGATGCCATGGTTACTCCTACCACGGTAAGGGAAATTTGACGTTTTCTAATAGGGTCCTAAGAGGGCGGGGAGGGGAG
>VZTV01041990.1:0-21384 GCA_013400875.1 Anhinga rufa | reverse complement strand
TCTCAGTGAGGGATCTTAGAAAGGTTTGGTCACTGGAAGTTTTGAAGAAAAGTTTCTGAAGCTATATTCTATTTGAAGATGTTTCCTATGAACAAAGAACTCTAAGTTAGTCTTACTGATAATTATCCCTCTCAAGTGGTAACCTGAGCTTCCTATGAAATGGCCTATGAGCATGAAAGCCAGCATCCAGCTGAGGCTTATTTTTAACCCCCTTGGCGAAGGCTGATGGGTAATAGCATTTTCTGATCAGAATGTCAGAAAACCAGATTTGTGTACCTGGTAAGTGTGGAGTGAGTGGGTTGTGATCAGTGGCTGAGGGCTTTACTCTGGTGCAGTCAGGTTGAGCCACAAAGAAATAACGTATTTGTTAAGCCAAAGTAAAGCGGTGTCTACGCTCTTCTCAACTTGCTTTTTATTTCTGTGTTTAGGTACACAACAAAGCATTTGAATGATGAGACTACCTCCAAGCAAATTAAATCCATGTTGCAATAACAATTACCTGGAATTCGCTCCTGCTGTAGACAGACAGTATTCTGCAATGACTGAGATGCACAGATTTTTTTTTTTAGTGATTGCAACTACTATCTTGTTCATTCTTGCTTTTTATTTTTCTCTTCCTGTTTACCCTTTTTTTAATCACTTTCTTGTTCTTAAGCAAGCTCAGACTTCTTTTCTGTGCCAAATCAATGAAAATTACCAATTCTGGAAAGTATTTCTACTTTTCAGAATAGCCATCCTAAGCGGCAGCTAATTATGCGTTGCATTTGGATTTCTCTGTACTAGGGAAAGATTTGTGACTTGAACTAAATATTTTTAAACTTGTGGGTTTTTTCTTTTTGAAAAACTAATATTTAATATTGCTTCTTCTGCATGGCAAGACTGCCTACTTCTGCTATTTAAAAATCCCTTGATGACTTCATTTTCTATTGCAGCTTATTTTCATGTGCAACCATGAGGAAACTAAAAGCAGATTTGTTTAAATTAACTGTGTTTGTACAAAATGGTACCCAACACAAAGGTTTTTTTAAATGAGTAAAAACTGTTTTGTTTAAAAGTTACGTTTGCATTTTGACTCATTTTTGTAAGGATGTATGTTGTATGTTTAACCTTTAATAACTAACGTTAAACTGTGGTGTGTGCGTAGCAAAATTACGTATGCATGTTCATGTCAAATGATTGGCTGTGGATAAGATAATAAAATCAGCTTTCGTTTTTCTAAGTGTGGTTTGATTTACCAGTATTTTGAGTGAGATGTCTTCGTGCTCTCTGGATTTTTACAAAAAAATAAATTTATAAATTTTATATAGTGAAAACTCTGCTGTTTCATTACCAGTACCCACTAGTCTAATCCACTGATTTAAGCCTAGCATGCTTCAGGGCTCTTGCTCTCCACTCTGTGCTGCTTCCCTGTCCCCAGAAATACTACTTGTACAGGGTGTGGGGGAAGAACTTCTTGTGCAATCCGTATAGATCCCAGCGGCCGTTGCTGAAGAACCTGCATTTTGGCTACCTACATTGATGTCTCGGTACTGTCATCAGAAATTATGTTCTAGATTAGGCCACCAGTTTGGCTTGTTCCGTGCCAGTGGTGGGGAGATTAACTTCCCTCGCTCTGTACTGGTGTATCTTCTTGTGCATCTAGATATTTTGAACTGTGTGTAAGATCTGAATAATCTTAGTATACTAAATAATGTTTCCTGTTTGGCTAGCAATTTTATCACAACAAATGTTAAGCTTTGTTAGGTTGGTGAAGAAAATCAAGCTTTTTTTTTTTTTGGGAGGGGAAGAATTGATGGGGAAAACAAGAATTGAGAATTACTAGAAAAAACATCTCTGGGAAATGGCATGTTTGGCATCGATGGACAAACATTAGTGTGTGTGCTGTTGTGATTATGCCTAAAATGAGTTGTCAGCGTTCTGGAAAGGAGATTTGAAACCCACAGACAAGCGTGAACACCCTCAGCTTTATCTGCTGGACAAATAGTATTTTGTAACTTTACATGGCACACTAGCTCCAAATACAGCGTAGCAGCGTGGCCGTGCTGGATTTCTTCTGGACACCCTTTCTGCACCACCAGGAAAGACTGTAATTTGTTTTTGGAAATAAGAGATCTGCAAAATTTTGAGTCATGACACTTGAGGAGTTCGAAGGAGGAGGTACAAGTGTGTGTTGCTGGTACCTGTACATCCTTCTCTGCTAGGCAGGGTAATACTTTCTTTTTTTTTCTTTCCTGCCAAAGATGCTTAGGAGGTCCCTGCTACGGACAGAGCAAACCATGTGCTGTGCTGGCCACAGGAATGAAATACTCTTGCTCTGACATGATACTGCTCGCTAGTCCTTTTGGCAGCATCACAGTTAAATCCAGCTGAGAAAGGACAAAACGTGATTTGTGGGTTTTGGGGGGTTTATTTTGGGGGGTTTTGTCTGTGTTTTTTTTTTTTAAAGAAAGAAAAAACTTTCCCAGAATTGTATGAATGTTACAAACTGTATACAACCAACCACTCTGCATGTGTCTGAAAGGGTAGCTGTCCTCATGAGTTCATTACCCCAGGAAAAAAATAATTTCATCTCAGCCTTGTTACCGTGAGTACAGTTATTGAATAATAATCACAGGAGGGGCAAATCATACTCCTCACCAGTGATTTTTGGAAGTAAAGCTTTCTAGAGGAAACCTTATTTACAGAGAATAGGTTTTAAGAACAACTTAAGTATTTGACAGTTTTTATTTCCAATCTCATTAGAAAACACTTGAAACAGTAAATGCGGCCTGGGCGCCACTGTGGAAGAACTAGCCATATAGCAGACTTCTTGTCTGCCTCAATGGCTACTGACTAAAGCAACACAGAATTTGTTCTGGACAGCTCTTCCTTTCTGCTGCCCTGCCAATGTCTTTGCTTTTAAACATCGTTGTTCTTGTGGTCTGAGAATAATTGGAGCTTTCCTTTTTTTCCTCCGGCATTTGTGTTCTGCAGTTCCTCTGTGTATGCAGCTGGGAAAGGAGATGAGAGCTGGCTTGCCTTTTGAGTTGGCTGGCCCGCAACACTGAAAGCTCCCCTACTCGTGAGCTTTCCAAGAGAAGAAAACAGGCCTTCCAGTGCATCAGGCATCAGCTGTTCTCATTTTTGAACTGGAACTGCTGCGTGTTTGCAGCTCAAGCTTTGGTGCTTGTTCCTTGCAAAACCACTCTTTAGTCTTCTTCTGTCTTTTAATTCTGCTGTTGTCTGGGGTACTGGACAGAAGAGCAGCTGGCAGGCTCAGCACTACGTATTGGCCATTAAAGAGCTTTTATGTAACTCTTGGGGGAAAATTGCTGACTTTGGATAGCACTACCCTGGTGTCGGTGATAGCCTGGAGTCTTGAGGTACTGAACGAGGTGGGACTCAATGGTTTAAATAAATGGTCTGCTTAAATTAGCCATTCTCCCTGTGCTGTGAGCTGTCGTGGGTGGAAGGTCTTTTTGCGATGCTGTGACTGACTGTAAATGCTATTGCTGCTTTCTTATAGGCCTCAAATTCCGGGCACAAGTGTGCCTGGGGGAAGTGGGTCCTCAGTGGCTTGTGTGATGCTTGTCACCATTCACAGACAGTGAAGTGGCTGCAGAGCTTCACTCCTGATCACAGGGCTAATCACCCTGGGCGTGCCCCCCAACAAGACCTGGGGTTTTTTCTGCAGTTCTTTAGTACCAGCCTGCTTATACGATACTGATTTGGTCCTTAAAATTTCACATTAAATGTAAACAAATTATGGAAATGTTTCTCAAAAAACGTATCCTTTCCTGTCTGTGTCTTCTGCTTATAAACCACATCAGGATTTCACTTTGCCAGGAATGCTGCCTGTTTTGTAGTAGTTTTATTCTGGCTGGAGCAGATCTGCAGAGGGAGGTCCTGAAATGGCTGTTGCAGATGGATTTGAAGCGTTCCCAGGTAAACATCTCACTCTGGAGGCACCGTCCTCTGTCTGCTCTCTCCTGGCTCGCCAAGCCAATGCCAGCGTGCCTCCTGCAGCGGGGACGTGGTGACACTTCAGGCTGTGTTTCTCTAGAAGGATGCTCATCCTCCTTTGCTTCGGGTTTTCTAAACTTAGGGTTGTCTTCCTGTCCCTGAAAACTTACACCTGGGAAATAAATGTAAATAATTAACAAGGAGTAGCTGATGCAGTTGCTGTGAGTTTATCGTTGGTTGTGGCATTTCAGAAGTGTGTCTGTGGAAACTCACTGCGATGTTTACTGGGTGTTGCAGACGTGTGGTAACAAGTCCCGCTGGAGCCAGGAGGCATCCTTGAGGATGCCCTTCCTGGCAGTGGTGATGGGGTTATTTGTTTCTTGAAATTTTGAGAAATATCTCCTTGTGAAGCATCTTCTCTTATCAGAGTAGCTCTGAGTTACCAGGATGTTTGCTCTTGCTCTTTCTTATGGTCTTTTTACTGGCTTAAGCGAAGTATTTCCACTCCTTTTCCCAAGTCTGGTGTAATGTCTGCTGACTGATCAATAGTAGCAGCTCTCCGTCTGGGGGCAGTGAAGCAAGGACTAAAGCAATCCCAGTATAAAGTTCATGCTATCAATTTGCATATGAATTTTGTAATCAATTGCTATCACATGGGATATTTAAAAACTGGATGATTGCATCCAACTCGGTGCCCTGGATCTGGAGCAGTGCTTTGCTTCCCTCTGCTTCAGTGATAATGATCCTTTCAGGTTGGTCTCATCCTTCTGTTTTATTACCATGATGATACAGGGGTGCCTGGATGGGCTTACTGCTTCTGTCAGAGTTATGACACAAGAAGGGCTGTACCTTCTGAGCAAATCCAACCAGGTATAATCTGACCCTGTCTCTTGAATCTGAGTGATGTTCTGGTCCCTTTTTGTCGCAGCTGTAATGCGGGAGTGAAGCGGGTGTTTGGGGAGTTGCATGGGGCAGAGGTGGAGTCATCTAGTTACTGCAGGGATGTTAGAAGTTGCAAGTGGGAGAATAAAGTTTTCCGAGTGCTGTAATTATTTCACCAGTAAATGCTTGAGTGCATGGTAGGCAGGTAGCAAGTTACGTGGACTCGACGTGTTACGAACATGTGTACTGAGGTTGCCCTTGTGTGCGAATGGTCTTGGACCTCTCGGGGCCACCCTTACTTGCAGCCTTTCCTTGGCTGCCCTGCTCAGTCACATCTACACGTTTCACAGTTAGAGCTTCAGGCAAGACCTTTTGTTCTCTTTTTGATATATGTGGAAACGTGTTGGTGCTGTCTGTTATCTTCCACGTGCTGCTGTGATTAAGGACAGGACCTAGGATGGCTGCTGGGACCTCAGTTTGTGCAACAGGAGTTGGAGGAGTTCAGAAGGTATATTTGTCTTCTCTCCCACAGCAGTTTGCTGTGAACTACACCAGTCTGCTACCCCCTGCAGGCTCCTGCCCTGGGGACCTGCATTCTCTGCTCACGCTTGAGCCTTATCCTGAAGTTACGCATTGTTTCAGGGGTCGGAGGTGTCTGATGAATGAGGCGAGGAGTTACAAGCACCTGGTGAGCGTGATGATGAAGTGGGACACTGGGGAGCTGTGCCCTCTCCTGGCTCCTGCCATGGGGTTCCTCACTGGTGATGGCCAATCCCTTTTGATCCCAAAGTCTCTGGAGGTGTCTCTGCATGTTCTCCCCTCCCTCGCCACCCAGGCTGTATCATTGATGTCCCCACCTGCAGAAGCATGGAGAGCTCCTGCTGCAGGTGACATCTGTGTGTCCTTTATGGCTTTGTTTCTCGCTGGTAACCATGTACACCATGAACTGACTGAGGCAGAGGAAGAGGTTGGCCTTTATAGTCATGGGTGTCTAAGACAACCCCAAGTCAGAGCTGGCCTGACAAGAGCATGTATCTGTCCTGATCTGCGGCCCATCTTTTCCTTGGATACAGGCAAGGAAGAAACTGAGCTGCTTATTTTATCCTGGCTCCCCATCTTCCTGCATTGCATGATTTCACATGTGCCCATTGTGTCAAAGTAATGCTCGAACACTGGCCAAACGACGGGCTGGTGTCCAGGCTTGGGAAGGGAGTGTGCACACATATCCAGCTCATCCCACGTGGCTGGAAACGCACCCATCATGTGAAGGGGCACATGAGACACGCGTCCGATTGCAGGGTGGAGGGAGATGTTGCAGTATAAAACTGATGTGCCCGTAACCAGCTGTGTGACCCCTGATCAGTGTTGGTGTAATTAAAAGCAGCGTGGGAGTGCATTTGCCGAAAGGCTTTGGCTTAAGTAATGTGGAAGTCTTAACTGTGCTATTTCCTAGCTTTTAAGCAATTGCCTTTATCATCTTTAGCATCCTTACTGTTGTTTTAAGGTGATATACTCTACGTTCAGCACTGTCCGATCTTCAGAACAGCTTGTAGTGCCTGCGAGTGAAATGTCACAGGGAGACCCGGGCTGGAGGTGCTCTCTGTGTTTACCAGCTGACTGACTGCGTTCTGGCTAGAAGAATGATGATTTAATGCCATGGGAAGGAAAGTTGGCTGATGTCATGAGGAGTTTCCCAACATATCTCTTAGGCTAACGTAAACATCTTGCAAGAGGAGTGGAGGAGGGTGGCTCCTTGGAGACATTTAAGCTTGACTGAATAAAGGGTGAGAGGTGTCCGTTAGGAAATGTTGCTGCACTAAAATTGGCAGGACCGACCGGCAGGTCCTTTCCATCTTAAATTGAAGTTTGCACTGGAAATTACGCTTATGAAATGATCCTGTGTAGGCAGTTTGAGGTGTCAAAATTCAGAAGCTGGGAGGCGTCGGACCAAACTGTCATCTGCAGAGCATCAGTAATAACTAAAAATATAACTTTGGCTGGAGTTGCAGAAAGCCCTTTTGAATTGCATAAACCAAAAATACTCCCGGGAAAGCTGTTGCACGGCAGGAAAGAAAAACGGGCTCTCCTGAAGATGGCAGTGATGCTCTTCGCAAACGAGCCATATTTACTGGCAGAATGCCACTGTTCTTTGAGCGCTGCGGTCCCACCCACAAACTCTCCCTTCTATAAATTGCTGCAATATTACTTTTCCCTTCAAAGACTCAGTGATCCATTGCTCTCTTTATTTCTCCCCTCATTTTGACACATTAACGCAACTTGCTTCATGGTCTGGCTTTGCAAATGAGGAACAATTGATACCACGGTGTAATTGCCTGTTAGCTCTCAAGGAGGGAACTTGTTTAAAAACCGAACAGCCCCAGACCCCGAAGCTGTGCCTCTGCTGATCTGCTAGTCTCTAAAGAATTTTGAAATATGCTGTTAATCAAAAGCTAATTAAACATTTTAATTAGTTTGTACAGGGCGGGTTTGGTAATGGAAGGTGCTGTCTAGGTCTTTGCAGCTCGGGGAGCAGAGCAGTAGGGTTTCCATCAGTCGCTTTGCTGAAGGATCTTTGGCCTCGAAGGCACCTTCATCTTCAGTGTCTGTCCCCCTTCACCTCTAGCAGAGATAGCTGTCTCTCCTCAACAAGGCTTTGGGGGCGATGCTGTCTGCAGGGGCGTCATCGGCTGCTTTCATCCAGCTGCACGGCTGCTCCACGCTTGGCCAAGCCATGGCCCCTTCCCACGGTTTGGACTCGTATTTACTCTTTGGGTCTGAGCCCTGGTCTCTGCAGCCCCGGCGCGGAGATGGCTCATCTGAGGCTCGGATCTGGAAACCCTTAAAAGACAGATCCAATGGGAGACCAAGCCCGCCCCATCTGCACCGGGGATAGATTTCTTCTGGAGTCTGGGGGAGCCGGAGATCAGACCATGGGAAATTTCTGTGGTCTGAACCTAGATCAGCATTTACAGCTATTGCTATGAAGAATGCTCTGTGCATCTGTGTGTGCGCATATATTGTATACCTTCTAAATAGCCACTGTATCACTACTGTAAAGCTATAAATTTACAATAAAACCTCTGTTGCAGGTAAGGGAAGAGCTGATGTTGTGCACTGCAGTGATTTTTTTCAGCCTGCTGCATCTCCCCCCCACGCCTGGGCTGGGGCTTTCTTTCCCAAAACTTTTTTTTTCTTTTGTAACATCAATAGCAACAGATGCAGCTTGAGACTGCATCCAATGCAGAGAAATTTCTGGGGTCTGATTAGCCTGAGGTTAGGATTATCCCACACTCGATTTCTCTTGTAAAGGAAGTTTGGCTCTCTAAATCCTTGCCGCATTTTAGGATCTTAGCAAGCGGCCGAGGGCTGCACCGAGCCGCCCGGGGAGCGGCTCTGAGGGGCTGTGTAAGGGGATCGGAATTTGGTCAGTCTGCGCCGCTTCCTCTTCAGAAAGGCGTTGGAGATGGAGGAGGGCTGCCTGGAGCCGAGCGCAGCACTGGGTTTTGGGGATGTGCCGCAGGAGTGGCAGCGGGTAGCAGGCGTGCTGAGCGCCACTTCAGGTGCAGCCTGATGCGTTGGTGAAACAAGCAATGCGTGAGCATCGAGGAGCAGGGCTCTGGAGCCCAAGTCGCATCCATGTGGCTGAGTCGCTGATGAGATTTGGGGCACCCTTTTTAAGGTGACTTTTGTGCAAGGATAACATGTATCCTGACAAGCACGGGGTGGGCTGTAAATGGAGAAAGTGGAGAAGCTGACATTGTAGAAGTTTCTGGGGATGCTAAGTGAACCGCATCGGGAGGTAGAATCTTCCCTTTCCTCTTCAGGAGTGATTCAGCCACTCAGCAGTCCTGTCACCTCTTCTAACCAACAGCCCGTTGCCAAAAATGCCTGTTCCTCAGCGGGCAAACAGCATCAACGCTCTTCCGGTTTCAAACACGGGCTTTGGATTCAGGCCAGGAGAAAAACCTGGTAACTCTTCAGTAGCATCATTAGATGATCTTCACCTACCAGGACTGAGACCAAACACTGCTTCCCATCCTATTGGTGACTGTTAGCGCTGCTGACCATTGGGTGCTGTCTTGCCGAGGAAGAGTTTTGCAGGAAAATACACAAAAATAATTTGAATTTTTTGTGCAGGAGTTCACACAATGAACAGCAATGGCAAAGGGGCTGCCCGGGACTGGTGTTGCTAAACTTGCCAAGTCCTGCAGGGACCAACCTCCCACTATTTTCTTTTGATGTCTGCATGCACCCACTACTGAAACTCGTTAGATAGGATCAGTCCTAGTGCAGGCGCTGCAATGATTGCAAGTCACGTTGCATGGTCTGTACCAAAGACAGACCATTGCTCCTGGCGTGCCAGCTCGTGAGTGGATGTGCACAGCCCCAGCGGGCTGACACCACTGGTTTGGAGATAGTGGCGCTTCATGACGGTATCATCAATGTTAGCTGGTGCTGCCGTTACATCCCCTCATCTGTTGGTCACAGCACTGAGTGGCCTGCCTTGGAGTGCTTGTGCTTTCCATGCTTTGGTCAGCTCTGTGGGCTTGGCAGATCCCAGAGAAACCTGTTCACCTCTGTTCTCTTTCAGTTCAGCCATGGCTCAGCAGGGCCCCAAAAGGAGCCCAAACGAGCACATTGACTAGGCATCTCTGCCGAGGCTTGCCTGCTCCCTGTACCAGCGCTAGCTGACCTAGGTGGCTGGGGCATTTCTGCATCTCCTCCTTGCAGACAGTGTATACTCACCTGTGGTGAGACTATGGCCATAGGGTAAATCTGGCACAGCCTGCAGCACATAGGTGGCTCTCATGGGTACAAAAAGCTGCGGTGTGTCATTGGACCAGCACCGGTGGGCTGCCCCAGCACGTCTCTTCTGGCTCCTGCCCTGTGCACTGCTTTCCCACGGCATTCATCTTACACCTTTTCCAGGGGACTGCTGGGCCAGAGCCCATAACATCCTAAAAATCACTACGTGTTGGGGGCCGAAGTTTGGGGTTAACCATTAAATTCCTCTGGTGACCTGCCATAGCAAAAGAAAACACGTTTGGGCAGTAAGTGCTTGTGTTGAGGTTGTGGAGCTGAGGACCATGAGCAGCCTTCCTGACTGTAAGAAGCATCTTTTGACCCTTCTTTGTATAAGGCTTGCCCAAACCCAGCTGCTTCCACAACAAATCACTCCATCCATTCCTACCTCAGCAGACTGAAAGCAGAAGGAATGGTAACCTGGGTATGTATAACTACGTATGTTGTGAGACATTTGTATTACAGGACCCAGTTAAGGTTAGAGAGCAATTGCTTTGGCCATTACAAAATGGGTGGTGAAAATAACTTTCCCCAAAAATTAGAAAAAAACAATGAATGGATCCAAAATTGTATGGAGGAAAGAGAATTAAAGCAGCCTGTATATAATAATCAAAGTTTCAGTGATTCAAATAGTTCATATTGTAAATCAATAAGTACTATGGTTTTACTTATATTCTTTATACAGTTTATCTGTGAAGGTGTTTGAGCTCAGATCTCCCGTGCTGAGAAACTGTTCTCATTCTAGCTTTCTCATATGCCAGAAAAGCACTTTAATAAATAGTTTGCGGCATCTAATTTTTTTGGTGTATACATATATATATAAAAAACATATATTATATAAATAAAACCCAGATGTCTGTAAAGGAGAAACTATTAATTACAGCTCCTGGGGTGGGGAAAGAAGGCAGCTATGGTAATGGTTGGCCTGCAACAAAACATCTGAGTTTATATAATGATATATTTCTGAAATTTGTGTAAAAAATCAAATGTTTGTAGCAAGCAAAGTATAAGTTACAATTGCTTTTCTAGGAATTTAGGAACTGCTAAGCTCCCTCAGACCTGTGAGCCTTCTAGCCCAGGATTTTGACAATGGCCAGAATGGTGCAGACTGAGGGTGTTCCAAGAAACCCTGCAACAAGCAGTTAGGCTATCCCTTATCTCAGAAAAGTTTCCATTCCTCCCCTTCCCTTTGTAATTAGAGGTTAGCTAATGCCTCAAATCATGAGAGTTTACATCTTTCCTGAGACTTCATTTCAAAAATAACTTTAAATATTTACTGCTGTAACTCTGGTCATGCTCGTTACTCATCGAAATGTCTAATCATGGTTGGAGTCTTGCCAAGATTTTGTTATCTTTCAGCTTCATCCCATTTTCCTGCTGCATGATGATCTAAGGATGAGTGAGAGCAGTGATCTGTAGAATGACCAAATAAAGGATGGTAAGAGTTTGGGGGAATTAGTGGAAAGCAACAAAGTTTTCCTAGATATAGTTTTTCCGTTTCATGTAACTTACTGTAGCAGGAGTGAAAAAGCACAACCACAGGCTTTGACAGCACATTTTGGCATTATTTTCCACCCTGCTAATTCTATGTTGATGGCAATCCCGCAGCGTGCTGCACAGACTGGGCCCCTCCTGACAGGAGCTGCCATGGCTCAGAGCCATCTCAGGTGCAGGGGCCCAAGACCTCCGCTGGACCAGCCCCGTCCCCATTGCCTTCCCTCTCCTTTTCATGCACTAAGGGCAGGTCTTGAGGGCAGACCAGCAAGTATTGCCCTGCAGGGAGTAGACAAGAGGACCACTGATGACTCAGGCACAGAGATATTCGAGATGTGGGATTTTGGAAAGCCCGGGCACAGCAGAGTGGGGACCTTGAGCTGTCTGAGGCAGGTAAGTCATGCCAGCATGGAGGCAGATGTGGCCCTGGTGGGTGACTTAGTCACGTTTGGCATAGAGGTGATGCAGTCAGACACGGAGGTCAGCATCATGGAGATGCGCAACAGGCTGGACCCATCTGGCGTGTCTGGAGATGTGGGACGTGTCTGCATGCGTGCATCCAGCGGTTGCTTTTCTAGTACCGCAGTAGCCAAATGCCATGCTAGTGCTGATACATGGTACCAAAAAAGCCCAATGGCCTCATCTGTTTTCCCAGTGAGCTGTGGCTGTGACCCTACAGAACAGGTATCTGAGAGCAGCCTCATTCAGGGGTCAAGGCATGAGGTGATTCACGTGCAAGAGAAAAACTGTAGCTGGCAACTCCTTAGAGCATAGAGCTTTTATGAGGCACCTTGGTCCCTCTGGGATTAGCCTTGTGGGCTCCAGACCGGTCTCTCTGGCAGGCATGCTGTTACTTGGATGAAAGCAAGGCACTGGGGAAATGAAACAGGGTTCTGGTGGGATGATAACCTCATCACAGGCTCCCTGTTTGGAGGTAGTGATGGATGAGATCTTGCTGATAAACTGTTGTGATATTATCAGGATGGATCTCAGTGTTAAAAGCTGGTTTGATGTAGTGGAGTTGGTTTCCTTCTCACTCCTATCACAGTGATAAGACAGTGATGTTTAGCTGGGATAAATTGCTGCATTCCACAGCCTGGCTCTTTTTTTTTTTTTTTCCCTCATTTGTATTAGTCGTAGGCATTATTATAAATGTATTATTGTGTTCAGGAGGGAATTGTGAAATTGGCAGTTGAGGGGCTCTCTTGCAAGAGAGAGACAGCTTCTTCTCAGGCTGAGTGAATATTTAATCTTGGATCCACCCTTTCCTATATTTCCCTCCATTGTCAAAGAAGGGAATAGAAGGGAAAAAAAATTAATCTAACTTTGAAAATTCAGTGGATATTCAGTAAATAAACTATGGATTAGATAGAGGCCTTGTATTTGCTAGAACAATTCATAGGTGCTTTCCAGTGCTGATGAGTGGATCTTCAGAAAGCAAAGCATCTTTCTAAAGAGCTACTAACAATATTGGTGTGTTTCTTTCTATTGAAGTACAAATCAAGGTACCCCAGGACATTTGATTTAAAGATAGAGCCTTCATAGTGCTAGGAGCTGTAGAAAGAAATAAGAAATAGGAGAGTTCCTGCTCTAGTGGTCAGATCAACATGATTAGTGGTTACACGTTGGGATGCAACATGGAATGGGAGAGACAAACGAACTGGAAGGACCTACTAGTCATAAAATGAAGTTTTTCAAAAAAGACAGTATCCTAATTCACCTAGCTGTTGTCTTCTGGGCATGACTTAGCGGTCCCAAGGTGAAATAGGCATTGTGACATGATTTAAAGTAGGGCAATGTGGCCATGTAGCAAATTTTGATGGGAAGTTTGCCAAAAAGTGAGAAAAAGCTGCATGACTCAGAAAAGTCAAGTCTCACAGGTCCTGGAGGTGAGGAATGATCTCCTGGATGCCTTGTGACCTCCTGGGCTGCCTCCCCAAAGACCTTGAAGGTGAAAGCAGACATGTCAGGTTGGCACTGGAGGGGGTGCTCAAGAGTGAAGCTGAGACTATTCAGGGTGTTCTTTATCCCATCTTAACTATTGCTTAAAATCACACTTGTTCTTCAGGCTTCGTTTATTACTCTAGCAGGCAATTTATCCGAATGAGCAAATAGCACCGTGCTCTTTTCCTTCAGCTACAGCTGATTCAGATCCTATTAGTGTCTCTGACTACTTGAAATTGCTCTTTGTTGGATGTGTTGCCTGTGCTTTCCTGCGTGCAAGTGCAGGGGCTGATGCAGTTGAGATACAAGACTTTGGCCTCCGTCCCCACCGTTCCTGACAGAGAGGCTGAGGTAGCACATAAACCCGTCCTCATGCATTTAGATGTCTTCATCAGCAGAGAGCACCAATTGGGAAAGAGACATTTAAAAATCTTTTTGTTGGGTTTATAGGTTCTTTAAAGCCACTTAGTCATTTGATAGCAGTTTAAAATTAGTCCATACAAGATGAGGCATCAACACAGTCTTTTCCCAAAGCTCCTTATTAGCATTGATTTTTCAGTCAGGAGAAGAGTCGAGCAGTGGAAGATTAAATTAATGATCCTGCGGTCTGTACGGTTTGCCTGGAAATGCCTGGCATCTTGTTCAGGGACCTTGTCACGTGGTTTTCCGTGATACAAAACCTGAAGTTTCAGCAACAAGAACACAAAAAGGTCATTCCTGGTTTTAGGGTGTTATTTTGACTGGGATGAAAACCATTTCTCCTTTCTGTCTTTCATTTCATTAATAGTCACTGGTTGACGTGACATGACCCTCGTTATTCAGAACTTCATTTAGATAATCTCCTGGTGATTGTGGTCTTTGAATTCATGAGTATAGTTAGAAATAATACATTGATTCTTTTGGAAAAATCTAGTAAGAATTATCATGGGGTTTTGTTGTTGTTGTTTTTTGGTTTGTTTGTTTTGTTTTTTGTTTGTTTGGGGTTTTTGGGTTGGTTTGTTTGTTTGTTTTTTGTTTTATTTTTAAAGCCACACATGAAGGAATGTTCTGCAAAATGGTGTGCTGGAAGGATGGGATGCATTCCTAGTCCTTGTGTCTTACTGCTTGGCTGTTGCAGACAAAAGGGCTGATGCAACATCTCTTGAAATTAATGGCACTTTTCCCCCGATGTCGGTGGGCAACAGAGCGGTGTGACAGGAGGAGGCAGGCTGGCTGAGGCAAGAGCATGCCCTGTACTCCTGATGCTCTTGGGCAGGCAGAGATCCATGCGTTGGTACCCTGCAGCATACACTGGAAAGAATTAGTTGTTAAAGAGATGAAGATAAAAAGGTCTAGAGAGTAAGGGGCTCCCCCAAGCATCTTTATTTCTGACAAGTCTTTTTGTCTTGGGCTAGTCAGACCTACCTTGAACAATGCCAGAGAAGTCCCATCTAAGCTCTCTCGATAGAGAGTGAAAAGAGGCAGGTGTGTCTTCAGCTTGATTCAGCCTGTCCTAACATCATTAGACAGAGAAGATTAATGTCTTTCTGAAGGTCTCTCTCTCTTCCTGTGACTACAGGGAGAGCCTAGGTGGCCATGTTTATTTCTTGGATAATTCAGGTTGTATCAGATCAATCCTGGTTTTTATTGCTGCTTTTTTCTGAAGGGCCACACTTGAACCAGCACAGGTATACAGTATATACTCATGGCACGGACACTTGAGTTGTGAGGTATCTGCAAGACCAAAGAGGTCACAAAACTCTGGTGCAAATATATCCTGACATTTTCTATTATCTTTTTTTCTACTTTGGAAGCAGCAGGAACTGGATAGCCTGAAGTCAGTGTACGGGTGATGTTAGGTGATTGGACCATAGAGCTTTTTTGAGAAAACATCTGCTGACCAGCTTGCTTGCACCAGATCCTGACTGCTGAGAGGTGAGTGAAATCAGCAGAACTCTATTCTTGTGCAAAGCTGTAATTACACACTTTTTACATGAGAAACAGTGAACAATGACAAAAAAATTAACCATGAGATTTGTCTGCCAGTTGACCAGTCACCAGTGATCTTCACAGATAATGTCAAATACCTGTTGATACATGAAAAGCCCTTTTTTGGTTAGTTTGTTTTTCCTTGAAGCACTTCATGGACCCATTTCCAGTTCCTCGCAGCCCATCACTGGTTGGTCCATACCTTACAGGCTACAAACCACTGGTCTAGCAGATATTTGGGAATTCTACTTATGCACCACCTGGGAAAAGAATGTCAGAGCCTATGGAAGAAATGAGGTCACTTCTTCGAAGGAGCAGACCTAAAGGTGACCATGGTGAGCCAACCCTGTTGTTACTGACAGTAAATATACTGTCAGTTGGGGGTAGTGTGCTGAGCCCAAGGGGGTGGTGGCCTCTCTGGAGAAAGGGGACAGTAGCGAAGGAGAATTAAAAGGAAGGAGGGGCTAGAAATAATGACTGCATTTCTCCTTTTACTTATTTATTTTTGCCTCCAGGCTCTCCCTTAGAGGGTGATGCAAATTTCCACGCCCAAATTTTGCCTTGTGGGAAAAAATGTGTTCCAAGTGTTTTTTCTTGGGATACTAACATGCCAGGCTGTGACCCCCTGTCTCTCCAGCTTCATTAGCTCTCCTTCTGCCTCTCCCCAAAACCATGTGTTCAAGCACTGCAGGAACATCGTGTCATCAATGCTGTAGCAGCCAGTTATTTTATCCTATTTAATGCCATCATTTCATAAATCAGATCAGAAGATGACACTGGGTCATTCTGTCCTGACTGAAGTGATTAAGTAGATCTGTGCGATTAACTGCAGTTATCTTCTGAAAATGTCGGACTGCCTGCCAAGATCTTGCCATGAGTTAAATAAGCATCTGCTGGCTGAGGATTCAAACTCTGGAGTGGAGGCATTCATACATAACTGCGAAACAAAAACCCATGGACCAAGCAGCCGCCTCGGACCACCAGATCCTGCATCTCGCTGCCCTTTGGTATTGTGGTTCTGCACAGAAAACTCATGTGCCCAGCACTTTTGTCCCAGCCATATGGGTTTTGTCCAGCTGAGATACGTAGCTGACAGTTGTTCTTTGTTGGGGAGAAAAAAGTTCTGTGGAAATTAAATATTATTTTTAAAAGACAGGACTCTTTCTATGTATTCACTGTATTAATTCAGTGGCTCCCCCAGACATCTGGCAAGTATTGTGGCTCTGTCTGAGAGATTTTTGGAGAAGGAGCCTTGGCACTGACATTAAATGCAGTACAAGAAAACAGAGAGGGGAAGAAATTGCTGCTTTAAGGAGGGAGAGCGTTTGCAGCATTGCAAAATGGCACAGAGAGCTTTTACTGCAGGCTGAGATGGGATTAACATCCCTGCAGCAGTGTTTTGAACTACCTCCTGGTCGTCTGGAGGTCGTTCAGGACCTGCTGCCCCCCTGCCGCGGCAGTGCCGGCCGTTAGCATTCTTCATCCACAAATGGATGCTGGCTCACACGTCGGCTCTTTAATAGTTCCCTTTAGGATCTGAGGATGTAAAGCACTAGGAAACTTGCACTGTTGTAATAAAAGGCACTGGGGATGCTTGGTAAGACAAAGTATTAGAGGCTTCCTTCTGCATAAGTAGTGTGTATATATATATAGGTTAATGCATAGACAGAAAGTCAGGGCTTACCACTCTTTCTTAGCTTAAGGGAAGACCATTGATGTTCCTAACACATGAAAACACACTGATAATGAGTTTTGTGTATTGTTTTTATTGCTTTCTTAGGATTGCTTTGCAGGCATATGAGGATGCTGAAGAAGCAGGAGTAGCCATGGGACCGGGGAAGGACGGGGACAGTAGCTCCTCCAGCCTGTGTTGTGCTAATGGGGTCTCCCACATGAGTCCTACAGCATTAACTCATCTCTCCAGGTGAGGATTTTCCATTTATGAAGGTAACAGTACCAAGTGCACGACACATTTCTTTCCTGCTAATTCAGCCGGGAGGATTGGCCCCTTGTGGGCTGGTGTCAGTGGCTACAGGCATTTCCCCTCTCAGCATGCTGCAGCCATATGGACGCAAGGACACATGCCGCTTTCACAGCCGGTGGTTTTGCTGCAGCTGACTTTTTTCCCTTTAAAGTTTTGATTGCCTGAGATAATACTCAAGCTCAGAAGCAGTGTGGCAGTGATGATCCCTTGCTTGTTGGCCGTAAGAATTTATTTGCTTGTTTATCACCCACCGTTGTAATACCTTAAGCTCAAGGTCAGGACAAGAAAAGATTAAAAAGCCTATTTTATAGGCTCATGTAAATACCAGTGCCATCAACAGTGTTATCCCAGCAGGATGTTAGACCTCAAATTCTTATACAGAGTTTTAAAATAAATTCCCAAAATAGGACATAGTTCAAAATCCCTTACTTTTCAAATTCATTTTATTGAATTTTTGCATAACTTTGTCAACATTCACAGGGAGTGAAAACTGTTGTGTCACATCCTCAGCTGCTGCAAACTGGCACGATGCCACTGAAGTCAAAGGGAGAATGATAATTTACATCAACTGAGGTTTTTGGCACTGTGAAGTGGGGAGGAAGGGACCCAAATGGTTTCCCCACATGCCCCATAGTGAGTGACCTGCTGTGTCCAGCTTCTGCATGGCAGGTTTATAATTTTCTCTTGCTACTTGGCAGTCTAAAGGCTAACCCCTTTTCCCCAATTCTTCCTGCCAAAAGTGAAATACAAGAAACGAGTCAGGTCCTCCCTCACTCTGGATGCATCTCAAAATCCCTTGGAAATAATGTTACTGCATTCTAGTAATAGTTGGCGTGGGTTTTTTTCCATCCATGGCGTATTGCTACTAATCATGGGCCTGCTTTTCAAGTCAGTTGCAGAGGGCTGTCAGTGGGAGTCAAGGGTACAGAGCGTCTTAAAGAATGTCATTCCTCTTCATCACAACTTGGGGTCCCAGATGTTGTTTTGTGAAATACTACAAAGAACCCCAAAGTTCACTGGGAGACAGGGGCACCCTTCTTGCATTAGGGGTTTTAAAGTAGTGTGGAATATATATATATATGTGTGTGTGTGTGTGTGTGTATTTAATTATTTTTTTTTCTCTGGTTTGTCATGTACATATAATCTCCGCTAAAGTTTCTGGGAAAACTTATTTCTTGACCATGGAATTACTTTTAACCATGTATTTATTTCCTTAAAGACATCCACCTACCAATTATTTTTTTGCTGCTTCCTCCCCTCAATTTCTTTGCCTGCCACAAACAGACTCATTCCCAACCTCTAATATTAGTGAAATCCAAGGGTAAGTCTGAAGTTGGTGCAAATTTGCCAGATTTTCACTGATTGCTCTGGGGAGAAGGAATGGAGAATGTTATACATGAGCTGTGAGTGTCCTTTAGCCTCTTGTATAAGCAAAAGTGCTTTATCATGTGGCCCAGGTGCCACATGATGGAGCACAGATGGGGCTTGGACATGTAAGTATGGAGCAGGGGGCAGTAGGGACTCAGATACCAGTACCTTGTGCTTTACCTACAAGGCTGTATTGTACCTCACATCGGTGACAAGTTCTCACCTCTTTCATACCAAAATGTGTGCTGTTAAAGTGAAGAGCAAAGCAGCCTCATCTGCTTCTTGCAAGCTGCCAGTGTTCCACATGTGGGACATCCCAAGGTTGAGCAGATGTTGGGGAGAGAAGATGCCCTCAGATGAGGTCAGGTAGAGGGTGAGGCCAAGGGAAGTCTGCTTTACTTCACCTTCTCTCACCTGGTTGATCTGAGCCACCTCTATTTCAACTGTTTGAGGATTTGTGACGCAGTGAAATGTTGTGTGAGCCAAAAGCCCTCCAGGTATCTTTGGTAAGGAAAAGCTGCCATGGTTACATCTCCAAGCTCACATTGACTTGGGGAACCACCAGAGTTACAGACATGCTCAGTTTGGTTTGCATGAAGTAATGAGCTATTTTGCTTCATTCAAATCATGTGTACACCACATGCTGTGGATGAATAGAAGGCAAGTTGTACTGGGTTAAAGTATAGCCTTTTCACATGCTTTCTTCCCTCCTCCTGTCCTTCCCCCAAGCCAGGAGTCTTTTTCACTCTCCTGCCCTTAACTTGAGCTCTGTAGGACACCGGCTAAGGGTACATACTCGCTTTGTATGGTGAATTAATGAGTTCAAATGGTCACCTTACACAGCAGAGATGTGTGGGAAATAAAACCTGTGTCAATGTGAAACATGTGTGTGCCTGTCCAGGGGACGAGGCATCTGATTCATAAATCAGTGGCAGGGAGGTAAGGAGAGATGTGTGTGTTTGGTAACAACTGTCAGACTTAAATGGTGCATTTTACTCTTTTTCATCTTAGGTCTCCCAAGAAGATCATGTTTTTGACTTATATGTTTTCTCTCTGTTGCTGCCCGGAGTTTGAAGCATCCAGAAGGTCAGCATGTTCCCATTTCATGTCATCTTGTGATTCCCAGTGATGCTCTGTGCACACGAGCACTGTCAGGACCTTCAGGGTATGTGTTTGGGGGAATGAAGAGAGGCTGCAAACGCTCTCTGAGAGCTGTGTCTTGCCTGTCCCTTTGGGCTGGTTGATTACTTGGAGTGTGTTAATGCTGCAGTGAGTAGGATATGGGGAAATTCAGAAACTATTTATCTATGCTGCGAGCATTTCCAGCAAAGACACATGAATGTGTCTCGCGGAGGACACTGGGAATATATTGTCCTGCTTATATCAATTGCCCCTTTAAAAAAGACTTGGACTGAATTTGCCGTAGCTCTAGATGTCAGGCAGGGAGTTGTTCCATCACAGTGAAGGCTGCAGCCCACCAAGAAGCTACCCACGTACCTAGGTGCAGGCAGTTCTTGGGGATGGGGTTAATGTGGGTCTGAGATCCAAAAATAGCTTTGTGACTGAGCCTATAGTTCTCAGGATCTCCTCTTCCTAGTGCGATTTCATGTTAGTTATTGCAGCTGTAGCAGGTGTGGGGGTTGAGGAGAGCCCCAAACCTGGGGTGCTGGCCTTCCCATGGAACCAGGCTAAAGCAGGAAGATCTGGTCTAGGTCAGAGAGAAAATAGGTGGAAAGAAGCGTGCCCATTTTGCCAGAAGACGGCAATTCCATCTGATATTTTAGAAATACCTCCCTTTTTACTCTTGAGCTATCTGTACCAGTAGTCCCCAGGCATTGCCTTCTGGGCTGAGGGAGGGGAAGACTGTGCTAAAGCAAACTGCACCGTGCCTTCTCCCACACCACAAAGATCAAGCAGGTCCCGCCAAGACTCTGCAGTTCCTGTTTATGCCATACATGACGTTCTTAATCCCTTCAGCACTCGTGGTAGTTCCTGCAGCTCTTCCTCGATAACTAATCCTTGGAGAGCAGCCAGCTCTTGCTTTTATTTTGCACTTGTGTTGCTGATGTCAAGCCTTTGAACAAGGCCTCAGGCCCCTGTTACAGCGCAGGGCAGATGAATACAAAGAGGGGGTTCTTGTCTTGTGGGGACAACACAAGTCACAAGATCTCCAACGGGATGCCAGACTGTAAGTGCTTGTTGTGGTCCACGCCACTGCTTATTTCCTCCAGTGACGCAAACTTGTGTCAGTCCTTTTCGGTGGTTGAGCGTATGCAAAGGGAGATGCTAACCTCCCTGGCATTTCTCCGCTTGGACATGTGCACGTGTTTGCACAAACCCAGAAATGACAGGCTTGGTTCAAAGATGACTGGGTGAGGATGTTTGGTCTGTGGGCTACCGGAGGCCTGGACCAGGCGCTGTCGGGCTGGCAGTTTCTGGATGAAGATCTGGAAGGAACACGGGGTGTGCAGCACCTCACGTCGCTGAGACCAGCAGAGGCTGGATCTTAAACTTCTCAAGCTGCAAGCAAGAGCTTTATGGCAAGAGCTAAACATTTGCTATAGACATCTGTAGCAGATGTGGGAAAGAAATAGCATATTCTTAACTAGCCTATGATAGTAATCATAGCCTTGGAGAGAAATACCCTCCTGCCAGTGGTTTCCAATGCAATCATTTACAATATGGTCAAAGGAGAGATTAGGCTTCACGATTGCGTGACATTGAATTTTTCTCCAACTCTGCAGGGAGGAAAGAAAACTCTTCATACAGAATGGTGCCTACAGCTTTAGACCTTATAAGCTATCTGTTTGTTAAGAAGAATTATTTAATCCTCAATACCTCAGCAGCCTCTTTGCTATTTAATAACAACACTCCTCTCTGATCTCTGGTTTTGGTGCAGTTTGTTGTATGTTTTGAGGGGTGAAGCCAGGGCAGGACTATGTGTGAGAGCAACAGCGTAATAGTCATTGTTGTTGATGTGGTGGTTCGACCCTGGGTGG
>VZTV01041985.1:0-20196 GCA_013400875.1 Anhinga rufa | reverse complement strand
AACTGGAAAATATGCATCCCATCGCAGTGCATCAGGGTGTCCTCTAACTGCCAAAAGGCAAAAGGATGGGTACCTAAATGGCTCACAGTTCTCTTGGAAGTCAGTGAAGACGGAAGGAATGTCATGTCCAACCCCAGGATGTGATGGCTCAGGACACGTCAGTGGTAGTTTTCTTACTCATCGTAGGTGAGTAACTATGGCTTATATTTTTCATGCATGCTTATTATTTGAATTAGATTAGCAAGATTTGAAATACAGCTTTTTGTCATGGCATTGCTCTGTTCCTTTTGAATTTCATTATTACTCTGAAAAATAATCTCCCTACATATATTTATAGATAACTGGAAGTCAAGACAAACAAATTTTTTATGCAAGTCCTTGCTGGTACAGACCTGAATCTGAATCTATAATACACAGAAAATTTTAGGAAAAAAGTGTGCATGACAATAACTGTAAATCTGCTACTGCTTAATTGAGTGACTTTTTGATATTGAGTAAATTAAGTAAACTTTTTAATACACATCTGAATCCCCCTGATTTTCAGAGGTGTCAAACACAAGTTTGATTCCCAAACATCAGAGCATGGAACTAAAGAATTTAAGGAACCAGTTCCATAAAAACAAAGTACTTTTATTCATTTGGTAATTAAAATGTCCGCTCAAAACAATAAACATAGAATATAGAAGTTTAATTAAAACTAATGGAATAGAAATATTTGACAAAAGAAATACCAAGCCAAATTTTTCATCAACTTGGCAAAAATAAGAGAACTTCAGTGATGACATTTTTCATAGCTTTTAAGAGATTAAGGAAGAGAAAGTGGCAAGTCTGTTAGAGATAAATCTTGCTGCCATTTAAGATATTAGGTTATGAGGAAGCAAGGCTGTTCTTGGAGCTTTGGGTGGGAATCTCAGCCTGAACATGACTATAATGCCAGAGCAAACTTCTTATTATATAATCACTAATATAAAACTCTATTACTGTCAAGCCAATGTGCCTAATTTGTCACCCTTCTCCAGGCAGACCTCAGTTGAACTTCTGTACTTTTTAGTTAACTAAACCAACCTGATCTTGTTTTGTAGTGAGTTCTAGATATAGAGGTGAAAAGTGTACTACTTCTCTTGCCTGTAACTATTTCCTTTGATTCTTTCTTTGACAACCCGTTATAGCTTAAAAGCCTTTCCTTTACTGCAACCTCTCCAGATTTTGTGCACATAGTTCCTATTTATTGTTTAGGTTCAGAACTGGTTTTCTACTCTGTTTTTATGGTACCTACCTTATGACCTGAGTTGCTACCTATGAGGTCAAACGTATTACACAGCCTGCTTTAGGGTGTGTCAGATGCAAAAGCCCTGACCATTAGTGCAGATGTCTATATGTGGATTTAAGTTTCTGACTTTCAGTAAAATATCAGTATTAGTGATCATATTTCAGTTTAGCTTTCATGATAATGGTGTAAATTTTATTTAACTCATAGACATCTGTCATTAAAATTTTGAAATTATTTTACCTTTAGTTGAAAGTTACAATATAATTACTGAGAGATTGCTTTCAAGGAGTATCTACATAGTATTTACATTTTGAAGGAGAAGATTTTTACAACAAGAATAACTTCTAAAAAGAATGTACTGAGACTAAATTTAACTGTTCTTCAAAATTAAGGGGCAAATGGTACCTAGAGGTTTTTTTTTAAATAGGAATGTTTTCATGAAAAAAAGAAAATAAAATTTTAAATTTTTTTTGCAATGGAGAAACGTAATTATGACGTTTAGCCACATAGCAGCCATGTGCTTTCTTGACACCATTATCTTAAGCAGAAACGGAGACATGTAGAAGGCCTACCTTATAAGACCAGTTTTGGGGCAAAAAGGTCCATTGTTAGAGGACAGCAGCAGATGAAAGGTTGCTTAAAAAGGCTGACTGAATTAGACGGATCTTAATTGTCTTGATGTAATAAAGTGCCGATATTCTAAGCTGTTGTGTGCAAGTTTAACGATTTCTTGAAGCTTCCATAAGCTATGGCAATATTAATAAAAACCCATATTATTTTAAAAATATGATTAATTCTTGTTGAATTCTTGAGATGCTGTTAAAGGGCTTAGTTCATTTGCTCACACAAAGAAAAGTGCTTGAAGCCATTTTAGATGCCTTAGGATAATTCACGTGGCCTCCTGCTGTTGCTCAGAAAGGCACACATCTGTGGTAGGTCCAGTGTCATATTTACCGGCCTTAATGTCTTCTCAAATGGCATTTCATGCCTGTATATGGACAACTGAATCAAACTCTGCACATAGGTTTGAGCTTCAGAACAATTCACCTACTTTAGTAATCTACTTATAGGTGAACAAGGTGCTTTTACTCCTCTTCAAGTGAATGGAGCCAATGGATCCTGGAGAGTTGTTCACTTCACCTGTGAAATAGACACCTGCCTTTGATCAGAACTGTACCGTAAATGTCACTGAGTGCATTGACAGGGAGTGGAATTCCCCTGCCTACAAACAGGCACTTTATGCCATTGGAAGTGTTGATGGGCCATGCAAGATGGCCATACTGGGCTGGCAAAAATGACTGAAGATTTGTGAGACGCTCCCATTCTTTGATTGTGACAGCTGAGAGCTGAACGTGCATTGCAGGGAATGTGGAAGGGTGCTAGACTTGTTAAATGAATAGGCCCCAGAGCTCCATGGCAGCTTTGACACATAGTATCCATACAGACATTTAAACCTAGGTGTCCTAGGAGTTCAGTCCCACCTAAACTACAGATGATGCATTTCTTTACCTAAGGATGGAATATCCCCTCATTTTTAATGTATCTGTTTAATAGGCTGTGGTCTCATCTTCCTCCTCCAATATTTTGCTATACAGCTGTGGCTGTAAATCTCAAATGCCACCTTCTGAAGAGAAGCAATGCTATGACTATTACACACTGAAACCAGGCGTATGTACAGCCTTTTGTAGGTATAGCTGTGTCCAGTATGTGCGGGGAGAAAGCAGGTCTATGACCATTAACTGAGTCGGTAAAAGCTCTCAGGAGAGTACTAGTTAGAAGTCTTCAATTCTGGCCCTACAGCTTGGTTCTCTCCTGAGAGGTCACTCTTCGTCCTAGTACAAATATTTTCCTAATAGCAGACTTCTCTAAGCATAAATATTAATTGCATGTGTAGTGTCCTTAATGTGTTATTTGAGATTTTATATTCTGCCATTCATAGACAGCTGTTAATGTGCTATTATCCAAGCAGCTGTAATACTCTGGAAACTGGAATGGTGGACTGGCTTGTGAAAATTGTGCCAACTATTGCATTAATTAAAAAAAATAGGCTGAGATTTTTGAGGGAAAGATTTCTTAGAGCTGTTGTTGCACTTTGTACACATGGTGTAATTCAATGGTGCTGGTATATCAGTACTCAGTTAAAATCCTGCTCCAACTGGTATTACATAGTCTGGAATTTAAATATGTGCATATTTGTACATACATGCTTCTGAAGTAGAAGTAAGTAGTCAATTGAAAAGGTCACAGATTTCAGTAAGTTTTGAATCCTACCCTGTGAACAAAGGCACTGAAAAAGGTTTCTGTTTCAGATATTCATATGAATAATTTTATTTTGTCAAGGAGGTTTGCATAGGAAAGAATGGCAACAGAGGGTTATTGGAAGGGACTTGAAGCATAGGGTTAAAAGTACTATACTTCAAAAAGGAGCCTGTGCTAGCAGGAGAGGCCAGAGTGAAATTAGGTGACCTATGAGCAATATGAAAATGAATTGTAAGACATGGAGTCTGTAGATAGGTAAATTAAATAGGCTATAATGAAATGTAATTGTAAATTAATGTGTTGGTTATTATACTGTAGCTTTCCAGTTTGGTTCTTGAACAGGCTTTTACATCCTCATGTTTGATTTAAGATTTTTCTGGATGGCATCATTTCTAATACAACAATCAGTTGGGGACTTTCTCAGAATATACCTGGATTTAGCAACCCTGCTCTTTAGCACAGAAGGGAATATGTGCTTGTGCTTACTTCAGTGGAAATTACATTCAGAAATGCCATTTCAGATCTAAAGCAATGTTCTTGCTCTCATCTTTTGCCTACTTTTATTTAAATCAGTGTTCACCCATTTCAAACACAGTAATGTGGCTTTTAAATTTCCTTTACTATGAAAAATTGTTGCGTTTTAACCCCAGTAATGAGCTCAGCCCCACACAGCTGCTTGCTTGCTCCTTCCCTTCCAGTAGGATGGAGGAAAGAATCTGAGAAGTAAAAGTGCAAAAACTCGTAGGTTGAGACAAAGTCTGTTTACTAAGTAAAGCAAAAGCTGTCCACACAAGCAAAGCAAAACAAGGCATTCTTTACTGCTTCCCATGGGCAGGCAGGTGTTCAGCCATCTCCAGGAAAGCAGGGCTCCATCACGCATAACAGTTACTTGGGAAGACAGATGCTGTCACTTGGAACGTCCCTCCTCGCTTCCTTCTTCTTCCCCCAGCTTGATATACTAAGCATGACATCACATGGTGTGGGATATCCCTTTGGTTAGTTGGGGTCAGCTGTCCAAGCTGTGTCCCCCCCAACTTCTTCTGCAACCTCAGCCTACTTGGTGGTGGGGTGGGATGAGAGACATGNACCACCTCTCTGGGCAAGCTGTGCCAGTGTCTCACCACCCTCATTGTAAAAATTTTTTTCCTTATATCCAGTCTTAATCTACCCTCCTTTAGTTTAAAGTTAGTTTAAAACCATTACCCCTTGTTCTATTGCAAGAGGCCCTGCTAAGAAGTTTGTGGCCATCATTCTTATAAGCCTTCTTTAAGTACTGAAAGGCTGAAATAAGGTCTCCCTGCAGTCTTCTCTTCTCCAGGCTGAACAACCCCAACTCTCTCAGCCTGTCTTCATAGCAGAGGTGCTCCAGCGCCCTGATCATCTTTGTGGCCCTCCTCTGGACCCGCTCCAACAGGTCCATGTCCTTTCTGTGTTGGGGGCTCCAGAGCTGGACGCAGCACTCCAGGTGGGGTCTCACCAGAGCAGAGCAGAGGGGCAGAATCACCTCCCTCACCCTGCTGGCCACGCTGCTTTTGATGCAGCCCAGGATACAGTTGGCTTCCTGGGCTGCAAGTGCACGTTGTTGGCTCATGTCCAGCTTTTCGTCCACTAGGACCCCTTATGAATACTGTTTCTAGCACAGATCCAAAACATAGGCCCATACTAGCTACTATAAAGAAAAATAACTCTATCCCAGACAAAACCAGGACAAAAACATATGCTAGTAGAGCTATAATATACAAGAGATGCTAAAAATGTAAGTATTTTCCCCATTTACAAGCTAACGCTAAATAGAGATGGAAATGTGGAGAAGGGGAATTTTTCTTTAGTGTACCTGTATCATCGCTGAGGACAGTGGGACTTCAAGGTCCATAAACAAGTTTATAGAATAGGATTTGTATTTCAGCAGCAAGGGCATGCCACTCTGTTTGCAAGATATCTAGATGTGCTGGGAGGAAGTAATGGACATCATCTAGTGCCTCTTCTCTTCTGAAGGAATGTGTGTCAAAACTGTGAGGTGGTTATGGGAAATGTTTACATAAGACTGTTATGGGCTATCCACTTTATGCATAGGAAGGCCGAGTTAATGGTAAGGCTGTCAGAAAGCCTGCAGTAAGATAATAACAGTGCACTCAGTTCAGCCATTGCCTCACGTGCACGTCCTGAGGTGAAGGAACGCTACCAGTGTTGTTTCCTGAAAAAATTCTAGGTTGGTCACAGCTCTGAGCTGCAGAGCTGCATTGCTAAGCCTGAGAACAGGCAGAATAGGAAAAGATTAAGAGATAAAAGAGTAAAAACTCAAGACAGGAGCTGCCCTCAGCAGCTGCTTGCTAGAAGCAGGCAGCTACCAACACTCACACAGATCCTCAGAGAACCTCTGAGCTCCCAAACACTCAAAGCATTTGGGAGATGACAAAGGTGAGGAAAGAAGGATGGAGATGTAGATTTTCATGTGCAGATCCTTCTTCTCATGAAATACGCTTTGCTAGAAACAGATATTGTCTAAAAAAAAACTAGTGGCTGCAAATTTGCTCCTAAATTATTGTAGAGCTTTCAAACTTTGTTTGCCTGAAGTCACATCCTTTCTTAGCATCAGCATTTCTCAGCTTTGATAATTTAAAAACATAAAAATACTTAGCATTAGTTCAGTGAATGAGTCTTGTAGAAATGACGTATATGGTTACAAAGGGCATGAGAATGCCTCAGATCATTCTGATTTTTCTGTTTTGTACATAGGCTTGCAACCACTGTTATTTGAGCAAAATCAGTCTTGCAGAGTCTTGGACCTGAAATAACCTTTGTGTTGGCGCAGTGTTGTATGAGGCCTATAGATATGACAGCAGGGCTTACATTACGCTAAGTTGTCTGAGATACTAAATGAAGCTACTCCTTTCAGTTTATGGAGAAATTGAAGTGCCCAGAATTTAGATGGAGGTAATCAGTTCCTAGCAGGTGTCAGCTTTTCAGCAGGGTAGGGAGCTTATTTGAAATAAAACCTGAATTTTTAAAAAAGTTTTCTGATATTTGTAAATAAATGCAGAGAGGAAAACTTAGAAGTTTATTAAAAAACTGAAAATATAATGTAAAATTATATCAGATCTGAGATTCTATATATAGAGAGATATATATGACGCAATGTTCACTACAGACTAAGGCAAATTAAAGATATCAGAAGGTGCATACTCACACTGTGGTTTGGTGCTGTGAACCACAGTGCAAAAATGAGATATGCCATGATATGTCGTGGTTGTTGGTCTCTTCTCCCAAGTTACTAGTGATAGGATGAGAGGAAATGGCCTCAAGCTGCATCAGGGGAGGTTTAGATTGGATATTAGGAAAAATTTCTTTACTGAGTGGTCAGGCATTGGAAGAGGCTGCCCAGAGAGGTGGTGGAGTCACCATCTGTGGAGGTGTTCAAAAATGTGTAGACGTGGCACTTCAGGGCATGGTTTAGGAGACATGGTGGTGTTGGGTCGACGGTTGGACTTGATGATTGTAGAGGTCTTTTCCAACCCTAATGATTCTATGATAAAATACCTTGTGTGAAAAGAACAAAAAAAATAATTGCAAGCATCCTTTAAAACACAAAGAATCCAAACTGCCAGATGAATTCTCAGGATACTCTAAACTTCTGAAATACCATGTTTATGAGGAATTTGTCTCCATCTGTAGGGAACCAAAGGTTAAAAAGCACTTTTGGAAGGTGTTCCTATGCTATGTTGAGGATAATGTTGAAAATGGTAAAAACTTTGCAGAGAGGAAATTTTTCTTGTTCTTCAATTTACCTATTTATGAAACATAAATACTGTCAAACTCCAGATTTGTAAGAAGCTTTTCATGTGCAACTCATTAAATTATTTGAATGCATCTATTTCTAGCCAGGCCTCTTGTCAATTCAACTCTCATCCTTCATTTTATTTGTTGCTACAGTAAGTTGACAGAGTGCCACATTTGAGTCAATATTAATTCACTCAGTTCTCATTTTTTCACTTTTTCCCTGGTAGGTTTTTTAGTTGTTTAGGGTGTTTGTTTGTTTGTTTTTAATCTGCTTGTCCCCTCCCTACCATTGACTTATTTTGCTGTTTCCCATCTCTTATTTTTTTTCCTACAAGCTCTGCTTTGCAATTCAGCAGAAGAAAGTCATACAATGTTAAGAGTATAGAACTAACCCAACTCACTGCATTTAACACTAATTACAACTGACAATGATATGTGTCATCATGGTGACATTACTGAAAGATGACAGACATGCAAATGTGCTGACATCTCCAAGAAGGCAAGGAAAGAATCATGGCAATTAAATGTAGTAATAATATACATACAGAAGAAAAACATTAAACCAAAAACTATAGGGTGGGTCCTGCAATACAAAGGGTTTTTTGACTTAGGAATTTTGTGTTGACCTATAAGCTCAAGGGAAAAGGGTCTTTTTAAATCACTTATCAACATCTTCCTCTTCCCATCCTCCTCTTCTCCTACTGCATCTGTGCTGGCCCTCTTCCATTCTCTTTCCCTGTGGCTCCTGTTCGGTCTTTCTTCGTGCTTCTGTGCTTCTCAGTCCTCATCATTTGAGGTATCTGGCCCTCAGGTAGCTTCTCCTGAGCTTTGTCAGAACAGGACAGGTGGTCTCACCAGGGCTGTATCCAGCAAGCAGCCTTCTGTTCCGGGCCCTGCAGTCCTGAAGAGGGCTGATGGCAGAGAAGGCGCTCCCAGTTTTTATATACACAAAGTACATGGAAGGTGTGGCAGCCAATTACTAACTCACATCTACTGAGCTTGTCCAAGTGCCAGTCTGTCAGAGGCTTATAACACTGCCAAATCTACGTTTGTTTTCATGAGGACAGAAGAATATATCTCTAAACTCAGAGCAATACCCCATGAAATGTCAAGTATTGCTCCAATTCATGGACAGTTAGAGATTAATTATTTGGGCTTTTTTTCCCCCTCATTATGAACAAAACAAGGTATATGGGCAAAACAATGGTATACAAATATATTCTGAGAAATGAAAATTTTTTTCCTATCATGTTTGGAAAAAAACTGAGCCTGTCCAGACACCCACCACCCAAGATTTCAGTCAGATCAGTTGAAATTTGGCAAAAGTCAGAAGTGACTAAATGCAGAACCGGGTTGTTGAAAGAGTGAGGCCCCTTGACTGTGGGTAGTTCTTCCAGCTTTTTTCATTATGAGGTGGAAGAAGGATGGAATAGCATTTTAATCAGAGGTACAGTCTGAAACTGGAAGGCTCCTAACAGAGACCTAATCTAAAAGGACTTAAGAGGTTTACTTACCTTGGGAAAGTCAAGGAGAAAATTATATGAAATTCTTATTAGAAAAAGGAGACTGCACAATATAAATAAGAAAAATCATTTTCCTGAGCAGACCTGACAAATGACAGCAGACAGTAATTTGTACAGGTGCTTGCAGTGTGACATCTCCTTGATTTCAGGCACTTAGCAGAAGCTCTCTGGTTATAAGCCTGTTTGTCCTCATCCCAGACATAGCCCACAAAAAAAACCAGAGATGGCTGGGTGGCTTTTTAGATTTCAGGTGGGACAAATATTTCTCTTGAAGTACCTTTTTTTTCTCTCTGCTGTCTACAGAAGCGCCTAAGGAAACTGCTTCATTTTAAGTGCCTAAGTGAGCTGGGCTTGGTCACTAAATAGATCACCTGAAATTTTTAGCTGCCCAAGAGCACTAAGCAGAGGTATGTAGCTAGACATACACATTACCTACTCATATACAGGGAAGTCTCAGCCTGTATTCTTCTTGACAGTACATGCCCTTTTCAACTGACCAGTAAATCCACTGGTCTTCAGGTCATCTGTCCTGTTGTGTGCAGTCACAGACAGGAAAGAGGCTGATAAATTTTGCCAGCCCCTGGCTCCTGGGGCACTCAGCGGCACTCCACTGAAGTGTAGGCTCCTTCCCCATAACTTAGTGCTAGGGCCACCTATAAATTGTGTAACGTGCTGCAGTGCTTCCTCACTCACCAAAGAATGTGAGAGATTTTTGAACAGTTATTGCATCATTGGGCAAGAGCCAAACCTCTTCCTCTTCAGCAATGATACAGGTCAAAGCTCGTTAGCACATGTAAGAAGCCCACCTACAGAGCCTCTTTGCTGACTAAGCAACTTTAATTAACAAAATATGATGTGAATTTGCCACAGGACTACTGTGCCCAGCTGAAGGGTAACTTTGGCAGTGCTCTTACAGTTCCAGCACTTCAAGATTCATTAATTCTTTTTCTGATGTATATTTATGCCCCAGGGGGATTCCTTTCAAATTGAGTCTACTCTCAGAGCCTTTTTTTCTCAGCTTGGCCATGTTTACAGTTCTGCATAATTTCTATTTTTGTTTTTCTTACCTGATTCTCGTGTTATTCTTTTGTTATAAGGGATAGGCGTAGTTAACCTATAACACTATTTCAGCTTTTAAATCCACAGTAAAAAAACAAATACCCTCTCATCTTCTGGGTGTCATGGCCATTCACTCTATATGGTTGTCCATTTGGTCCTTGACTGACTGGATTTTAATGCTACTTTAACCCTCCCCCTGTAAAATAAGAAAGTAGTTCTTTCCTGAAAGTCTCTCTGATACAATGATCAGATATCATTAAAATAGTTTTGAAAGCCTCACATTTTGTTTGAATCATAATGGCTGTATTTTTTTTTTATGGCCACTTGGGTACTGTTTTAATTTTTCTTAGTTCTGGAACCACAGCAAAGACTTATTTAAATAGAATAAAATTTCAGCTACTCCCCTCAGCAGCTTTGGAAAGGAACTTGGATTAGGAGCTGCCACTTTCTACATTACGTCAAGCTTTTAGTCTTTTTAACTTAGATTTCCCTCCTGATTTAAAATTTAAGTGAAAATTCTTCATCACCAATATTCAAGTGTGAGTTGTAAATGCACAGCAAAAAAAAAAAAAGCTTTAGCCAGGGAACAAGACCTAAAAAGGGCCACATTAATCAGAATTATTCTTCTCCAGTGAAGAATTCTGAAATTGAGCTGAGCAGAATATTTTTGTATAACACCGCACAAAGACAGTTGGGATTTTGTGGCCAGTGGGGAGAAGGAGAGATTCCTCTGTGAGTCACAGCAGTCTCCATGCAAACAAAACTACCTTGTTTGCAAGACCTCTCTCCTGGACTCCCTTTACTTCACAGCTCAGTAAGAAGCTGGGGAAAAGCCAATCACCCTTTAATGTAAATAAAAATGAGTGCTGGGCCAGGGAGGGTTCCTTTTATCTCTGCTGGAGTTGTGCATAAAGTATTTAATCCTTTAAGGTGTGTAGCAGAATTTACTCATGGGAATAAGGAAACCACTAAAGCTGATACCCTTCAACATAGAAAAAATGAGTGGTTCATGGGTTTAATATTAAACCAAGGAAAGCACTACTTTGATCACTGAGTTTGATCTCTTAACTTGAACTTCAAACATTACCAAATAGCTCAGGAGCTTAGTCATAAAAGTGAAGTTTCATCCATTAACAAAACAAAACAGTAGTTTTCACTGTGATCTGTATTTCCCTGGATTTCAAACAGATTTCCATCGGGGGCTTGTTTTGGATCTGTCTCTATTTAAAAGAGGTCCCTTGAATGTGACATGTTCCTTTCTCTAGTCTATGGACAATGTTATTTTTAATAAACAAGAAAAGTGTTTCATTTTCTTGTTGAAAAATTACTGTGGTAGTAAATCTATAAACATCTTACAGTGTTTATAAAGTTAGCCCTCAGGATGCTTTTTGGGTACTCCAGGCTGAGGCTCTGGTTTCTTTACATCCTGTTCTTTCTTTCTTTGTAAACTTCAGCATTTCACACACCAAATATAAAAGTTGCTTTTATTTGACCTTTGCCTTCTCCTTTCCCACATCCCTATTTCTCTGTTTGGAAAATGTTTTCTTCACTTGACAGGCCAAGTACAATTCCTTCAGCTTCAAGAGGGACCAGACTGTGTCTGTCTGCTGAGGCAAAAAATGTATTTAACAGAGCACAGCTGGAACCCAGATAACTAAAATCAGTCACCCAGACAATTGCTTCACTTGATCAATGATCCTCCACTCTGACGGCCTCTCTTGTTTGCATCCCTGAAGACAGTGCAATTACATTCTTGAAGCAGTTCAGGAGTTTAGCCCACATTTCTTTGTTTTTAAACTGAATTTCTTGGTAAATGTGCACTAACCACTAGCTAGCTGTCCGTTTCAAACTTTTTTTCCCATTAATTTTCCTTTTATTGTGGGACTGATTTCACCTTATTTTCTAAATGCACTGAATATATGGCAATGCGTAGGTTGCAGTAATGTAACCAGTCATAAACAAGGAAGAAAATTCATTCTTCGTATTGTGTTCAACTCTAACAGATGCAATCACCATATACTCTTTATGCTAAATTATGCATACAGTCTTTCTTCATACCTTTAGATGATTGGGTTTCCATTAGTCACTACTCCTCAGGGCAGTTAGGGTAAGATGTAGCTGTACATATGGATGGAGCTTATTTTGTAGAGTTTATAGAGCTGCTAGTACTTTACCTCTGCATACCTCCATTTAAGATTCTTCCTGTAAAAACAAGCCTGATTAATGCAGGTTGAACTTGCATGGTGTAAAACCCAGTCACTCATTCTACCTGTCAGTCCTACAGGTATAGAGTGTGTAGAAATGTCTGTTGCATGAGCAGTGCCATGCCCTGCAAGGCAAAGCTGCATGAGGAGGTCCCAGCCATGCACATCTCCATTTAGCACCCGGGCCCAACAAAAGCACATTTCCAATATAAATGATGTGTTACGATGTCAGATCTCTCTAGCCATCCAGCAAAAATTAAGACCTTAAAATTTAGCACATGCATTACAGGAGGTTTGCAGGACCTGACTCTAGACCACTTTAATCTAAGAGCTTAATTCATTTTTCATAGTATTTATAAATTATGGGAGAGGTTGGCTTTCAAGGATGATGTTTCAGACCACACTTTTCTTTCTCAAATTAGAGATTAAGCCTGACAGTAGAAATTAAGCAAGAGTCAAGACACATTGCATCTCAAAGAGACAAGGTGCTGGTGATTAGCTGGTTGTTGATAACCTTGTCTCTGTGGCAGCAGCAGCTCACAGCTCTTCCTAAATCAGAAACTCAGAGGGAGCCAGGAGTTGGGTATTGGTGCTTCTCACAGCCCCACCAAAATGCTGTAGCTTCAAGCTCTGTGGCATCCACAATCTGACAGAGATAAATGATGGCTCAGTATGTTTATGCTGTACTTATTACAGCAGTACCCCCCTCATTTTTTATTATGGAAAGAATACTAAACTATGTTTATATTTTCTTTTGCATGATGTTGTGGGTTGACCCTGGCTGAATGCCACATGCCCACCAAAGCTGCTCTATCACTCCCCGTCCTCAGCTGGACAGGGGAGAGAATATATAATGAAAGGCTTGTGGGTCAAGAAAAGGACAGGGTGACATCATTCACCAGTTACTGTCACGGGGCAAAACAGACTCAACCTGGGGAAATTAGTTTAATTTATTACCAGTCAAATCAGAGCAAGGTAATGAGAAAAANCAGCGTGGGTCCCCCACAGGGTCACAAGTCCTGCCAGCAAATCTGCTCCAGCGTGGGCTCCTCTCTCCATGGGTCCACAGGCCCTGCCAGGAGCCTGCTCCAGCGGAGGCTTCCCACAAGGTCCCAGCCCCCTTTGGGCATCCACCTGCTCTGGTGTGGGTCCTCCATGGGCTGCAGGTGGATCATCTTTGTAGCTCTCCGCTGGACTTGCTCAAGCACCTCAAGCAGCTCCCTGTCCTTCTTGAACTGGGGGGCCCACAACTGACCACAGGACTCCAAATGCAGCCTCACCAGGGCAGAGTAGAGGGGCAGGATGACCTCCCCCCACCTGCTGGCCACACTCCTTTTAATACAGCCCAGGATACCCTTGGCCTCCTTGGCCACAAGGGCACAGTGCTGGCTCAGGGTCACTTGCTGTCCACCAACACTCCCAGGTCCTTCTCAGCAGAGCCGCTTTCCAGCAGGTCAGCCCCCAACCTGTACTGGTGCCTGGGGTTGTTCCTCCCCAGGTGCAGGACCTTGCCCTTGCTTTTGTTGAATTTCATGAGGTTCTCCTAGGCCCAGCTCTCCAGCCTGTCCAGGTCCCATTGGATGGCAGCACAGCCTTCTGGCATATCGGCCACTCAAGATGTTTAAAGCATATTTTGCTTAACTCTTAAAGCACTGAAATGTCTTTCACTTCTACTCTTTTGTTTGCCAGTCATGGGAAGACAAATAAAATCTCAAGATATTTGAGACCTAGTCCTTTTTGTCTTCTGTCTCCTTCTACCCCCAGTCTTCTGGAAATCTCAAGCCACTCCCAGTCTCACTGGGACTGCACTTCAAGCTTTTTTGTTAACTTTTCACCTCTGTGAAGTTCAGCCTTTGTACAATAGCCCACTTCTGATGCAATGCTGACAAAGCCAGTTTTCTTCTTACCTTCCCAAGTCCTGCCCTCTTTTGGTTGTTCTCAACTTAGAGAAAGAGCAGTTAACTTCAGGAGAAGTAAACATAGTCACAAAGATAGAAGGGAAGAGGTAGAATTTCCTTGCAGAGTAGAAGCTTATCCTAAAAGTCCTAATTTACTTTTTAAATTATTTAAAGTATTTTTAGGTAACAATTAAGAACAGATCAGGTCAAAAAGGATGCCTCTTGCTATCTTTGTCTTACGCATTTCTGAAGAATTAGCCAAGTTAAATAAACTGTAGTAGAACTCAATCAAGGTTACTAACTTAGTATCTGCTTCATTGAAATTTTAAGAGCCTGGCTCAGGAAAGTGAGCTAATCCACCCTCGATACAAGATACAGTTAATGGGGAGAGAAATTTGATGGTAAAGTCCTGCAGAGGAGGTTGATGGCATGGTCTGGCTTTGGCATCTTCCCTGTGTTGAATTTAGTACCTCTACGAGTTTTGAATGCTCTCTTAAATTGTGTAAAGCCACAGGAACAGTTAGGACCTTCTGTTCATTCATGGCCTCTTCTAAGGACAGACACATAACAAGCTAAAGGTAGTCATAGTGGTACACGATGCGTATGTGAAAGCCAAGAGTGTAAGGGTCAGCAAAGCAAAAAGAGGAAGCTCGTGAGTTGGGCATGCAGTTGCATGGAAAGAAAGCCCTTTTGGTGGAAGCCCTCCTCCGTCTGTGCATATTGTATTAGATCACCAGTGGGTAAGAACAAAACTAATCTGGCTATGGGATGTGGAAGCCTTCTGCATCCTCACTAGTAGGCCCCAAAATAGGCAGCCCTTTGCCTTTCCCCTCACTAACTCATGACTCATCTGGGTACCTCCAGAAGAAGTTAGATAATCCATGCAGAACAACCTTACAACAGTACCTGCAGCAAGAACAGATCTGCAGCAGGACCCAGATCTTTGTTTCCAGTTTAGGCAGAGGACATCTGGTGCCAGTATGCCTGAACTGCAGCAGAAGTGTAAGTGATATATAAGTGCCTGCCCTTGCAATAGATATCTTTCTAATGGACATAACATGGGCCAGGGACAGTTGCCACTAGGCAGCTAGAACATGGCCAACCTATTTTGTGGAGTAGGAGAGCTTAGTAGTGCAAATATGGGACATTGTACCTGGAGCCTCAGGGTGAGAGCATGATTTGAAGCACACTGAATATACTAGTAGAGAGGTAACCATTCAGACAAACTGGGGAGATATCTGCAGGGTTAGGAAGTCCTGAAAACTAGGTGTACATAGCCGTAGCCTGGGAATAAGATTGGGTTTTGGCACCAAAGTTTGGATGTAGGCACACTGAACCTCACAGCAGATTTCCAATACTTGTGAACATACTTTTCTTTGTTTCATTATTCTTCTGCACTTTCAGGTGTGCAGTTCTAGCATTCAGGTTTCATGTTGGTTTGTTTAGGGTTTGAATGCCATACTTACGGGTTGTTTAAGGGATAATTTTATTTTGAGGGATTCCATAGGTTGTCATGGGTCAAGACCTTTAGAGAGAAAAAGGCTGCTACCAAGATGAGAGTAAACTAACACAGTTGTTTTAAGGCCCAATAATGCTATAACCTGAAAAAGAATGAGGTCAAAATACAAGGAAATTCATTACATCAATTGAAAGCATACAAAAATGAGGTCAATTAAATGATGCAGAAACTTTTCATAAACTGTTATCTTTCATTCCTTTCCCTGTGCCAATGATTTTTTTTTCCCCAAACTCCTAATCCTCTCCTCCTCCTTAATCTTCCTCAAGGCTCCCTCTGACACTTCAAGAGGACAGTTTACGGTCACACAGTGAGTCTGTAGCAGAACTTGGAACAATACTCTGGCATTCTACCACCAAGGCTACACTGCAAAGCTACTAGATGCTATCTCTTGATACTAATAATATTGTTTTATTTTATATCTTCTCAGTAACAGAGCTGTGTAAAATATTGAACACTGATTCTTTTGCTGAGAAAAGGAAAACTTTAGATCTTTTTCTGGGAATAGTTTCCTTTTTTGGATGGCTGCACTTGATAATAGTAATCCAGGCCTTTCAGAGATACATTTTCAATAATAAACATTATACTTAAATTAGAAGACTTTATTAAGTAGGAAAATGGGTCGTTACTTAAAGAAATGCTTTTAATCAAAGATACAACATTCCTCAGAATCTTGTTCAATATTGCAGAGAGATTATTTGAGTATAAGCTTTGAATTTGATTGACACAAAGTTGCAAAAAAAAAAGTCTTCCATTGGATCTGAAGAGGAATTACAAATGTGACACTGTACACAATGAGATATATGGGACATTACCCTGTTTCAGTGGCTATGAAACTGTGAATGTTGAAGCAATGGGGAATTGTTTAGTAAGTTTCCAAATTCCCTTGGCTGCTAAAGCTTGCTCAGAATAAGAATATAGTTTTCCATCATTAAATTAGATTGAATATGTTTCCTCTTACCTGTTGTAGTGTAACTACATTAAAATGTGATTTTGAAAAAGGATAGTTTTGTGCATACAATGATTTATAAAACAGTGAGCACTGTCTGATAATTATTTTTATTGTTACAATAAAACCTAAGACTGAATTTGCTATCAAACTGTTTTGTACAATGTAATTAAAAAGCTTAATATTTTGGCAATGTGGGAGACGAGAGATAACTGAGTCTACATCCATAACCATAACAAATATACATTATAAAAGATATATACCCGTCATCAAGGCAAGGTCATTTTTATGAGAATGACTTTTCTTGGGCTTCAACAAAAAGCTAATACATAGTTACTGCCTTTTTAAGAAACAATTTAGAAAAGGGCAATTTAGCCAGCTTGGTAGGTGATATTCACAAAGAAAAGCACAGTTTATAAGAGTAAGTCATTTGGATGTGAGAGGTTGCTTGTGTCCCCTCTCCCAGCATTCAGTTCCATGTTTGAACATATGAATTAAAAAGGGTACAAGTTCAGAGCAGAGGCATGTAAATTCAAAGGGAAGTATTTACACAGTAACTGTTTTTAAAATAAAACTTTTTAATGAGTGCATTGTGTCTTCAGAAAATCAGACTGTTGTTCCCAGGTTTATAGTTTTACAGGATATATCTGATTTTTATATTAGCTGTCTATACAAAAAGAATTTGGAAGAAAGAATAAAATCATGAAATGACTACTGGTAAGTGCTTTTTTTTTTTTTTTTCAGACTAAGAGACTCTTTCAGTGCCAGGCAGTGAAGATAAACTTTGTCTCTGATACTGTTTTTATTACAATTTTGGATTACTGATTTATTTTCAATGACCTATCAAAATTAACAGGCTCCTTACTGTTCACAGTTTATCAGGATGCCCCAGAGCTACTTCAGCAATGAAGAAAGCAAAGCTGTCTGGAGAACAAATGCTAACAATAAAGCAGAGGGCCAGTAATGGTAAATTTTTAATCATTACCTTTTTAAATATTACTGCTTTGTAAGGTAAAGTTGTCATTACACTATGGGATTTTTTTCCTATGTATGTAAATCTTCTTTGTATAAATAGTGAAATCATTGTCAGTAGAATTGAAACTGGATTTTTGTGCTGTGGAAATCTGAGCCAGCAGTGGAGTGGTCAGACTGGTCTGACTTATGACTATATAAATCTCAAAAACTAAAATATTTCAAAGCAGAGTATAGTATTATAATTTTCTGGTTCATATCTCATTCACCAAGGTGGATAGTTGGTCTTATATTGTTGTAGGATTCGGAAGAGAAAAAGAAATGATTTCCAGAGATGTCAAGTCCTCATGAGCTCCCTTGAATTCGTTTGGATCTGTGGCTCTGTAACCTCTGGCAGATGCAGATGGCCTTGTGCCATTTCATCTCCAATAATCTGCAATCCTTCCTGGGAACCTTGAGTTGCAGGGAAGATGATGAAAGTACCTGGCATGAAAGTCAGGATAGTTGAAGTGCAATTAAAGAAAAATGTAGGTGCTTCAGTTCAATTAAGTAATGCACAAAAAGCTTGTCTGGGAGGTGCCCAAGTCCCAAGTTTTCCTGGAAAACTTTATGTAGTCACATAGTCTGTGACCACATGCCTAAAGATACTGCCCTCTTAACTGTTGGTGTTGGCTGTGTTTGAGAGCCACAAAGCATTTATAGAAAACGCTTTGTTGAACACAATGCGGGAGCCATCGCAACCCACATTGCCAGCACAGCTGGAGAAAGTCCTGGTTGCCTTTGCTCGGTAGCTAGTAACTGGGAATGGAAGGTCTGGATGTAATTTTCTCTACAACCTGGGAATTATTGAAAACTGGATCTGCCACGCAGAACAAGACAGTGGGAACACCAGTTTCTCTAGCTTTAGGAGTTCAGACTTTGACTTGACAGAAAACAGATCTTTCTCTTCCCAGGACTATTTTATGCTTAGCTATAGTAATTAAAAGGGTAAGTAAATAATACCTTTACAGTTTATTCCCATCTGAATCCTTAAAGATGCAGGTGCCTTTAACATTCTGTTCTCTAAATGTTTATGCCATAAAAAGTCAGAAATCACTTACATTTTGCAAATTATCCTATATATCATTATTTAATAACACCCTTCTGACTTGTGAAATTATTAAAAGCAACAGCAGAATCACAATATAACCCAGTGCATCAACAACATTTCACTGTGTTGGGAAAAAAAAAGTCTTTTGAATTAGTTACAAATTATTTTGACAATGCTATAATACAAAGACTTTAGCATATTAAGATACTTTATTTTCCTTCAGAAGATCTGTAAGTGGACACAGTCTTTCAAATGTTACGTATGACAGTGGAGCAGAATTTATTGCTGCAGGTGAATTTCTTATAATACAAAGTTAAATCAGTACACATAAAGAAAGAGGTGTGTCTTATTGATTCTCTAGGCACTTTCAACACTCTGGATGGAAAATTACTGCAATTTCTAAAAGAAAAGTAGTGGAAAATACATTGGTTTAACTTCAGAAGAAAAGTTTGAAGAACGTTTCCTTTTTCTTTTTTACTTTAACACTTTTACTTGAAATAAATTTATTTTCAAATATGGAAATAATTAATTCACTGAACTCCAGT
Organism: Anhinga rufa; assembly: GCA_013400875.1. NCBI lineage: Eukaryota > Metazoa > Chordata > Aves > Suliformes > Anhingidae > Anhinga > Anhinga rufa. The sequence goes on along the minus strand of VZTV01041985.1, from coordinate 1,134 downwards.
TTAAAGCTTAATTATTTTAACACCCTTTTTATTTTTATATCACACAGGTATAGAAAATGATGAAGAAATTAAACAGTTAGATGAAGAAATCAAAGAACTAAATGAATCCAACTCCCAGATGGAAGCTGATATGATTAAACTCAGAACTCAGGTAACAGTTTTATGAAGCCCTAAATTCAGCTGCTTTTTCTACATGACTGATTAAAAGAAATATAGGAACTATATAGTTCCCTTTTATGTTTCTTACATATTAAGATGTCTATCTGTGATTTGCCATTTAAAAAATCAGAAAACAACATTCACTATGCAATCTCCACATCAGTTACAAGCATAAAAAAAGAATAAAAAGGCTTAGCAAAATATGGTCAGCTTTGTATTTCCCCTTGATAAGGCTATGCCTTTCTGATAGCAGTTAAAATATTGGGTGAGATCATGGTCATTAACATAAGTTACAAAGTGAAGGAGTCCAGATGAACAGCATGGCTTTTGACAGGTGTGTGTTACAGAGAGGGAAGCAAGCACCTGTTACATTTCATTTCATCATGTGGTACACTAAGTACAGCCCTTGGCAGCAGTAATGGTTCCAAAGATCCAGCTTAATTTTTTTAACGGTTCACATAAATCTGCTGAAAAAAAGGAAAAAATTAACATTAGACTATTATTTAAAAACTAATTTTTCACCAGTCCTAAAACTATATGGAAAAGGCAAAGGAAGGAAATTAATTGAATTCTTTCCCTGGCATTTTCCAGTGTCCAACATAGCTTCTGGTGCTTTTTTTTTCACATGATTTGAGCACAGACACCAACAGTGAGATTTACCACAGTTGTCACCATTTATCAGCCTTTAGTCCTACAGTCATAATCATCCAGTTGTTCTTGATTTAAACAAAGTAAACCATTCCTTGTCACTTCCTTGTCTGCTGCTTGTGGAGAAGAGCGCCATGTCCGTTTTCCTCCTCCTCCTCTTGTATACTCAGAAGGCAGGATCTCCCTCTTCAGCTTGGTTTTTCTTTGACTTCTAGACCTTCAGCCAAATTAATATTGAAACCTCACTTCTATTTTATGCCAATATTCAGGGTTCTGTTGTCATTATTTGTGCTTTACAGGATTTGACTTATATTGTACACAGATTTC
>VZTV01041984.1:0-18981 GCA_013400875.1 Anhinga rufa | reverse complement strand
GGGGGGGGGGCACACGCCCCCCTTCCCCAGCCGGCCGAAGGGGAGCCGGTTCCTCTCGCCCAGCATGAGGTTGAAGCGGGGGTTGTCCCTCCGGAGGCGCCGCCACTGCCCGCTGGCCAGCAGGAGCCGGCTCACCTCGGCGTACACGCTGCTGCNGGGGGGTACACGGGACACCCCACCCTACCTCCGGCGGCCCGAGGAGCACCCCAGACCCATGGGGCCCCGCCGCAGCCCAGGCAGGGCCCTGCGCCGCCGCTCGCCCCGGCTCCACATGGCCGGGACCGCCGCCGCCGCCGCCCCCCCGAGGCTGCCCGGGGAGGGGAGGGGGGGGGCGCTGACACGGAAGCAGAACCGTGTGTCCCGTCCCCGCCCCGCCGAGGGAACGGCAGTGACGTAACGGGGGCCGCCCCTGCGCTGTCCCCGCCGCCGGGCGAGGCCGCCACCGCCCTGCCTCGGCCCCGCCGCTCCCCATCTCGGCCCCGCCGCTCCCCGCCGTGCCCATGCGGGCGCCAGGCTGCAGGCGCGGACCTCCGAGACCCGCGGAGGACGGGCAGCCATCCCGCGGGACCCCGGCAGGCTGGAGACAACCATGGAGAACCCCCCGGAATTCAAAATGAAGGGGAAAGTCAGCAGTGACCGAGGTTGGAGCTGGAGGGGCTCTGCGAGGAAGGCCCTGGGGGCCTGGCGGGCACAGCCCTGAGCCCTACGAACAGGGGCACGGCGGGGAGGTGGAGGGAAGGGGCTGTGCTCCCCAGCTCAGTGCTCCTCAGGCTGCACCTAGGTACTGTGTCCCGTTCAAGAAGGACATTGGTAAACCCGAGTGATAAACTGCTGTGGCAGGAGGGCAGCATGTGAGGAAAGGGCCGGGTTGCCTCCTCCGCTCTGCCCCCTCAGATCCTGGTTGTCCATGTCCGGGGGTGGTTTAGGAGGCATGGTGGTGTTGGGTTGACGGTTGGACTTGATGATCTTAGAGGTCTTTTCCAACCTTAATGATTCTATGATGCAGTGCTCCGAGCCACGTGACACTGGGAGAACCAACAGACCTCCTCTTCTTAATCTATTTGACTCTTCAAACCACATTTTTCTTGATATCTTTTAGTTTTCCTAAAGATGCTTTCTTATCTTGTGCATTGTTACCTAGTTTGGTTTTTCTGTTTCTGAAAGGTCTTTTTGTTTGTAACCATCGTTTCTGTCCTCCTTGTAAACAAGTCTGCAGCAGACTGAAGACATCTTATCTCACAAATCCAGAACCTGGAAATAAGATTCCCCCCCCTCATCAGGTTTGTCTTAACAAACCTATCAGTAATGAAAAGTGTGAAGTCTTGAGTTGGTTAATGTCCTGTTTTTCCTACAAACACTATGAAGAATTACATTAGCATTGCATACTCATGTTGGTTGCTATAAATCATGATGTATTTCCAGCAAATTGAGAACGTTTTGCTGAAGGAAACTCAGATGTGTGGTAGACTGGTCACGAACTGCACACAGATGCTGTTGCCTTTTCTTCTTTCACAGCAGAAGGTGTTAGGTGATTCATGGACAGAAAAATCTAATTTAAAAAATGGCTGCTATCTCATTTTCTCCTGCTAAGTTGTTCAAAATGTTTTTAATGAAATGCTTTTCACCTTGGAAGAATTACGGACAGGGACAACAATTAGTGTTTCTAAGCTGGTATACTAAAACACCAATTCTATTAATAGTCTTAAGGAAAATACAGAACACTTAACTATAGGCCAAATGGATGATAAAAACATGCAAATGAAAAAGAACTGTCAGATTATTTTTTATGAGCTTTGACAGAAGGCCAAAGTGGAGGTTGTTAAAATGCGACGCTATTGTGTATGCTATTTGTTACTGGGATGAAACCTGGGATACTGAATTTAGTCTTTTGAAGCTAAAAGTTTTTTCCTGAATATAAACCAGGAACCATCAGGGCTTAAAATACCTCCCCCAGAAAGAGAAAAGGGTTTTACAGCAATATTGTCCTAACCCCACTATGTAGAAGTGAGCTACGGTAATTTTTTAGTGCACACCTTGGTCTGTGAGGAAGAACCTGTGGGTACGCTCCTGTGTGGGCAGAGTGGGAATGGGAACTGTTAACCCTCAACCCTATTAACTTGGGACCCAATCTGTTGTCCGCTTGATAAGACTAAAGAGATGGGGAAGAAATGAGGACATTAAATCTCACCTTTCTCCTGCTCTGGAGCAAAATTTTACCTTCTCTATTGAAAGTTTTCCTGAACTGGCACTTGCCAGGTTGTGACAAAGTGAATTTCACAGCTTGTCATGTGCCCTGTCCTGGATGGCTCAGAAGAAAGTGCTGCAGCGTTAGCCTCCTCAGGCTCCTCTGCCTGAGCAGAGGAAAATGTCCCTTCCAGCTCTCTGGTGACAGGAAGCAGGATGGCCAAAATAAGGTAAGGCTGTACTGCTCCCAGGTCAGAAACTGATGACAGCATTACAAATATAATTTGTTATACTTGCAGGCATATAGAGAAGAGGTGAAAACTCCCTGCAATTACTAAATGTCAACTAGTGAGAGATACCAGGCTTGTCCAAACCCAGAAATCTCTGCTAATTTCTGTTCTTTGGCACAGTTTCCATGCTGTCTCACAGCACAAGCACCTTGGGGTATCTCCACCACCTGTTATAGGTAGGGGAATTTCCTGAAAAGGTGCCCAAACAAGTGCTCTGCACATGGCACTTTTGAAGGTATGTTATGCTCTATTATTAATGTGAGTGTGTTGCGGCTGGCTGATTATTAGCTCTGGTCTGCTGCTGATGAACCCAAGGCAGTGCATGGGGAGTTGCTTTTTTCCCAGGGATTTGGCAGGTTATTTGGCCCAATCTTTAAGACAGAAATATCATGCAAAGTTTTCTCAGCCTTAGAGTAGTTCTGAGGAGTTTGCATTCCTTTTGTTGTCTTAAAGCAAAAAGGTGATGTATAAAATTTTGCCAGGCAGTTTATTTCTACTAGGAGGCGCTCTTTGACCTAGGATTGGAGGGTCTCCACCCGCTTACCGAGGCATCCTCAGTTTGTGTTACCCTCACAGGGCTGTGCTTGGTTTAGCTTGAAACACCTCACAGCCCAGGGAAATACGGTGCTCCTGGGACTCAGATGCTGAGACCATTCCTTCTTCCCAATTTAGGAAAGTGCTGTTTGTTAGGGTTCCAAATTTATAGATAATTTGGTGGCTCATCTCTGTTGTTTGCAGAAGTAAGTGCAAGAGGCAAAAGCATTCTGTAAATTTAAGATCAATGCATTAGACCAGTAAGCAAAATGAAGCCCAATAATGAATTATTCAATATTCTGTGCAAAAGTTCCTGTAGCGAGGTGGATTTTTTTTTTTTAACTTAAAGGACACTTATTGCTTACACACTAGATTTAAATAATCTGCAAAAGCTTTTTTCTTCTTTGTGTATGTGGAACAAATGCTTGCAGTTGTCCCATTCTCAGTGAGATTCTTGCATGTGCTTTTTTCTGGCTTTGAGCCTCAGTGTGAAGAATGTCCTGACCATTTCCAAATTCACGAAACATTTGTAGCTACAGTTTATGATTTCCACCATCCAGTTAGATTTATTTGAGATTATTTGGTTTTGTACGATCACACTCAGTATTTTTTATTGCTGCATTGTGTTTCTTGTGGTATGTAAACCAATGGCTTGTAGTTTCTGGAAGGCTGTGCAGTGATCTGAAAGGTGCTGCTAGTCCAACAAGGCCAAAGACTGGAAGAGCTTAGCACAGGGTGCCTTTATTTCCACACCCTGTTAGACCTCTGTATTCTTGCTTCTGGCCGCACTACAGTGTTGGTTAACTCCCTCCAGCTGGTTTTGTGATCTGCCTCCTTCCTCCAACGTCCTCAGCCCCTCTGCACTTCCCTGCAGAGAGAGGCCAGGAGGACAGTAAAGACTCTTTTATTGACAGGTCAGAGCACGGCTCAGTTTTGCAGTCCTGCATGGTGGCTGTCATGGAGTTCCTCACTTCAGCAGAGACTGCAGCGGCATGCCCTCAGGAGCACTGATTTGTGGTGGCCCTTTTGCTCTGGAAGAAAAGAAGGCATGTTTGGGCTGGTGGACAGAAGAGCAGGAAGCCTGACAGCCCCAGTCCCCACTGGGCTGTCCCTTCATCCATTGCCACCCACAGATGGGGAATTACAGGGGGCAGAGAGGGATGTCCCCTGCCTCTCAGCAGACACCATGTGCAGGGCAGGATGGAGGTGACTCACTGTGCCTTCTCAATGTCCTCGATGCCTTCAGGCAGGCGCACGTTGAGCGTCTCTGGGAGCAGGAAGGCCACCAAGCCGCAGCACACTGCTACACCACAGTACGTCACCTCGGGCAGAGACCTCCACACCTCATCCAGCAGAAACATAAGTGGGGCCAAAGCCCCACCGAGGCGTGCCACGAAGGAGGTGTACCCCATCCCATTCTGCCTGGAAAGGTAGGGCACCGTGGTGGTGCAGACCACCATGAGAAAGAAATGGGACCTATTCCACTTACTAATTTTCAAGGGATGGGTGGCATTTCACATGGACAACAAGGATCCCAGGACCTACTTGTGCACATGCAGAGTAAGTACTGCAGAAGGAACCAACATTTTTGTCTTTATCTGTCAGTGTCTTTGAGCACATAAAAATACAAACCAATCTGAGAAGAAAAGTAAGATCCGTGTGCCCACTTCAGTTTAAATATGCATCATTCCCCACATGCAACAGACTAGTGAAAGCTAAAGGACTAAATGGCAGAGAAGGGTACTCTGGGCAGGGAGGGACAGAGGTGAAATAAGCCACAAGGCCTGCTGTGATCCGTGAGGGTTTTTCAGGCTTTCACAAAGAAACCAGTGAGGTGATTCCCTCCACCTGTCTCAGCTATATCCCAAACTATGCTGATGCTAAATCTGGTTTTATATCACCATTACTTGGAAGTTTCAAATAACCTCTCTTTTTTCCTCCTGAAAGGCTAGTTAAGCCCTGCTTTAATATCATCTGATGTCCAGAAGACTGTCAAACATGTAGTATGTGTCCCTTACAAAACTTTATATTTCAGATCATTATTTTGGGGGTCTTTTAACAGTTATTGGCAGATTATCACGGGGAACTAAGACTTTACTAAGCACAGATGCCTTATGGAGTTCAAAAATCTTCCCACACAATACTCCTCACCTTTCAGTACATCTCCCTGTCAACATAACCTAACCACACATAACCCAGGTAAAAAAAGGGTAGCTTTCTGCCCCTTTCCTGTAAGTATGTGTAATCCCTAGAACCTGCTACTTCTAGAGGTAAGGTATCAGTCCTGCAGTCTAGCCAACAGCATGTCCTGCTGTGCTGATGTCGATAACCTGAGGGTGACATCCCACCTAGGGTCTGATTGTGCGCTCAGGCGAGTGGCATCTCTTACCTCAGTACGGTGGGGTAGAGCTCAGAGGTGTACAAGAAGACAGTAGTGAATGCAGCTTCTGAGAAACCTTTGCCCACAATGGCTACTGCAGAGCGCAAGGAGGTGAAGGCTAGGAGGAAAGAAAAGACATTTATGACAATGGTCAGAGAGCAGCCTCTAGGAAGAAGCTTTTTGTGGCCTCAGGTACAAAAAGGAAGAAGGTTCAATGCTCCTACAGACAAAACAGGGAGCTTCATAGCCCTGGAGCTGCTGTCTCCAAAGTCTGGATAAGTAGGTTTGGTAGCTATTAGACTGACCGGGAACTGAACTAGTGAAAGGGTAGGTCTTGACATTTCCCATTGGACAATGTCTATAATAAAGATAGGCACTTCACCTTGCCACCACTGGACCCTTACCAGCCACTTCACCGTGACTGGAGACCATCTATTGCCACTAGGTGTTAGGGCTAGACCACATTAGCAACCTTGTCCCACAAATGACCTTTTAGGTGGAGGACATCCCTATGCAGAATTTCCTGTGGACAAGATCAGTCTAGCACTGCACAGAAACTTCCCCTTTAGCAAGTACTGCAAATAGCAGAAGAGCATCTCACAGTTGGGAATGATGACGTTGGCTCCTATGCATAGTCCAGTCAGGATGAGTGCCCATGCCTGACTCTGCCGTCGTCCAACTCGATTCACCAGCACGTACATGATCATCTTGGCTGGGATCTCAATGATGCCAAAGACAAACTGGGAGAGGTACATGTCGAGCCCAAAGCCAGTTAGGTTCATGCTCATGCCGTAATAAGAGAAAGAAACGCCAAACCTGCAAGGAGTGTGTGGAGATGGGTATTGGGGAAATCCAGCTGGGGGAGTGCAGGACCAGTCCCCTGTGTGAATTGACACTGCTTACCACACAGCCCCAGAACACAGAGAGATCTTCCGCAGGACTGGTGTCCTGAACAAACTGATGTAGGAGTAACTCCCTCCTGGCTTTTTGTCTGCTGCCATCCTTCTGAGGGCCTGGGAGAGGTGTAAAGAAGGAAATAGCTCAGCTGCTGTACTTTTAGGATCCAGGCACGAAACCTTAGACAGGCTGGGGCCTTTGCCCTTCCCAGCAATACCTTGGATTTTCCATAGGTTCCCATTGCAGAACGATTCTCTGGGCATATGTTGCCAGAGGCACGTCTTCCTACAACTTTATAGACTGCCTACTCTTTTAGACCTCTTTTTCTTCCCCTGGCCCCTTCTCTCTTATCTACATATGTCATAGGACAGAAAGGGTTGCAGAAAAATGGTAGATAAGGTGTTAGCAAAGTCAGTGTTGGCCAGTTCCACACTCTTTCCCATGTGGTTGCCTACTGTGTCATCTCTCAGGAGCTAACAGTAAGCTGCATGCTTTATTCTCATGAATACATGTATATAAAGTGTGATTATTTATATATCTGTTTATATAAATACAGAATATATTAAAAAGTCAGGCACTGAGAAGTGAGCCCCGCCCATAAGGAAGAAGAGAGTGCTTATTCACAAAGTCTTTTAGCAATTGATTGAGGGGTAAGTACCAGGAGAGTTGTTAAGTTCTGCTCACTGGCTGAGATGCAAGAGATTCACACAACTACGGGTCTGCAATGCAGCTATACCTAAGCTAGTTGCCATAGGCTCACTGTGTAGTTAATGGAGATCTCCAGTGGAAGTGATGGAGTCATTTAATCCTAGAGCAACCAACCACATTTGGTCAGAAGAATTGCGTGCTAGCCTCCATCAGCTATTTGTTAGATTGCAGACTGTAAAGGAGACTGCACACAGTGATGATGTGGACACCTAATGTTGGGAAAGATTAATTCCTCTCAGGATAGCTTTGCTTCACCATGTCCAAAAACCATCAGCAAATGCAGGGTAAGACAAAATTTATTAAGTTGCGAATCACAGAAAACCTTGCGGAGGGAGTCTGGTTAACTAGTTACATGTATTTTTGAATCAGTATCCTCTTCAGAGAAAGCAAAGCCTCAGCCAAAGCTTTTGCATAAATACTTAAGCCCAGCCACAGAAAAGCATAGGGAGCCTACAACTCTTGAAATGGGGAAAAAAAAGACCAAGGTAAAGAGAAAATATTATTCTGGAGCTTTCTGTCAGACAAAATAACTGCACAATGAGTGATCCCTTGGTTCTTTTCTCTGGTAAAGGAAATTTTTTGTGAAGCTGGACCCATGCTTGCTAGTACATGCTCCAGGGAGCAATAATAGGATACAACTTTGGGAAAATCCTTATTAGCTAAGTCATGTAGACTTGGGTTCAAGTCATGTAGACTGCATCATTCACAGAGTAACTGTCGGGCCACGGTTTCTGTGTGGCTGTACTTAAAATAGTAGAGGGGATGGAGTCCACACAGCTGACCACATCTCCTTTGTTCTATGACAATGCAGCAAATGTGGAGCTGAGGATAGGTGACATGGATACAACAGCTCTGAGATGGTCTAGTAAATCGTCTAGCAGTTGTTTCCACCACGAGCACTGTTATGTCTCCAGATCAAGAAAATTTCATTAATGAATTAAGATTGCAGCATGCACTGTTTGTCCATTAGACTTAGGCTATGATACTTGAGCATGTTCTGGGAAGAGGTATTTTTCCTCAGCTGCTCTTCTTTTAAAAAGAAAGTCCATATAATATATAGAGATGTAAAATTACTGTCATGGCCCTATATGTACCAACAGGCTCTGCAGCCTCCATCCCTCCCTCCCAGGGGTTTGGTTGCCTGTGCTCAAGGCAAGATCTCACATGGTGCAGCTGTAACACGGGATCAGAGGTGCATGACGGGTGTGATATGCCTTTCTGGGGCCTTCCCACTTTGCTCAGGAACTGCATTTGAGCTCAGATACTCACCCTTGGCCTTTGCACGGGCTATGCCACAGGGATGCCTGTGCCTGGCCATGTCTCTCACTGGTCCTGACCCTGACTTGATGCCTTGGCTTGACCTGGAGATGTACGTGGTCTGGACTGTGGCTGACTGTCATTACCATCAGTGGACTTACTCTGCAGGACAGGGCACTGCCTGGCCAACCTCACTGCCCACTGTAGCTTCAGGTTGCCAGCTCCCCTACACTTGCCAAGCAGCCTGCTCTTGCTACTCCTGGCAGCAAACTTTTCTCTCTGAACTTTCTGGGCACCCACATGCTAATACATGATTTCACCAGTTCCTGTTTTATGGAAGATAGAGTTGACATCTGAGCAACCTAACCTAGTTGAAGTTGTCCCTGCTCACTGCACGGGGGGTTGGATTATATGATCTTTAAAGGTCCCTTCCAACCCAAACTATTCTATGATTCTATGAAGAGAGCCTGTGGCATCTTGGACTAGAGGATCATCTCCAGTGTCTTGTCTCCAACACATCCTTCAGTGGAGCCTATAGAAGTGCCGGGCAAGCACGTAGAGATATTCCCCATGAAATGTCACTGCCTCCAGCCATTCAGGGACTTTCTGAACCAGACAGGGTGTCTGTTTAGCAACTCAGTGATCCTTTCCCACATTATTTAGGGGTTTGTTGAACCCATGTTTTTCCCATCTCTGTATCTGGTAACTTTTGTTAATACTGCAGTATGGCAAGTAAGTTATTTTTTTAAACTTTTACCTTCTTTTTTTTTACCTTTTTCACAGACAAATAATAGGTCTTTTCATCCAAATGCATAGGATGAATCATAGCACTGATAACAGTCTAGTTCTGCAATGCTGAGAACATCAATATTAGATTCAAGTTACCCTGATGGCAGTCTGTCCTCTTCTTTAAGTTGCATGATTTGTTATTAAATGGATAACATAAGACATTAACATGGAAAACATCTTCCAGTATGTATTGTTAGCCAGATTTCTTGGCATGTGGAAAGACAACAGGGAGAGCCAGAACAGCGAGAACTCCAAGAAACTTAAAATGCACATAATTCACTGATGGCTGGGGAGGAAGGAGGGTGAGAGAATCTGCAGGCCTACAGCATCACCTACAATTAAGATGGTGCTGAACAGTTATGGGGGCTGGGGACTTGCAGAAATATCTAATAGAAGAGAAATCCCAGCCCAAAGAGCTCTCTGGTTAAAAGAATTGTACAAAATGAAAGAAAGCATTAGGAAAGGGAAGAGGATAGCTATAAGTAACAGCATGTTTCACTAGGAAAGAGCTAAGATTTTACTTCTAACTGCATACTATTTGCAGTTTTTGGGTGAGTAACAAAGCTTTTCATGCTGGGAAATTCCTTAATCAGTTCTGTAAGACAATACTATTAAACCTGAGAGTGCATCAGTAATGTGCTGTGCAATTATCCAGAGATTATACGTCTTTCAAAGTTCAGTCTTCTGAACTAAGGAAAATAGGTTGCTACCTCAATAAGCCATCAAAACATGCTGATGCATGGTCAAGTCAATTAAGCAAACTAGAATCAGGCAGTTCTGTGATGCCTGCATGTTTGGATATGGACAAGAAAAAACAAGTATGTCCCTATAAACCTCATGAATCCAGCAAAGTGTCACAACTGCAAGCCTTTCTTGGTCATGGTCCAGTGGTCACAGTATGGTGTGAGGGTGCAAGGCATGTTGGCCAGGATAAGACAGCAGTGTGACTGCAGGAGCACTGGCTGCACGCAGAGATGCAGCTGGACCGTGACAGCAAAGCACAGGGCTCCGATGCTGGTGCCAGGGGTTTCCCATCCTCCTGTTTTGGTAAGAGGAAAACCAGTGGACATTAGAGGAAAGATTGATGTTTAATGAACCGCAAAATTCCGTACCCCTGGATTTCACAACTGAGCTTTGTTGCTCTTGAGAAGGTTGAGACAAATCATGTGGACCAAATTAGTCAGAGGTGACAGACATGTAGCCATCCAAGGCTTGTTGTGAGCACTGACTATGCTCTGGTGTCTCTCCAAAGGGAGACATGAGCTTCTGCCTGGTCCCTGAGTCCTCCCTAGAGCTGGGACGTCACTTGAGCTTATTGCTGGAGCCACCAGCATGTTCTTAGCAAGTGTCACGGACCGAGGTCTCAACATTTGTGAGTCTGAATGCAAAAATACATTTTAAAGATAGAATTCAGCACAAGATGAAGTCTCCAGATCAGTCTCATATCTTGAGCTTTGGAGTTGAAGATAGGTGGCTATTTTTTAGGGCTCTGCTTCCCCTTTATTTGTTCAGTCATCTAGCTGAGCATCTTCGCTCCATCCTTTACACCTCTGGGTCAAGCAAAAATGGATTCAAACCAGTAGGTACGTACTAATTTGCCCAACACCTCATCCGTGCCACATTCCTTTAAAACTGCTGGCAGAGCCATGACTGACATGAGAGAGAGCTTTAGCCAGGGAAAAAAGTTGATCATGCCAAATGTTCTTTACACCCACATTCACCACTGGAGCACTATAGCTGACAATCTTCCAGTTTCATATGTACACTATGTAGCCTTTACATTTTTGGATAATGCTACATGCAGTATCTCAAGTGCAATATGAGAGAAAATATGCTAACTATATGCTATTAATGTGTGTCTGCTTTCTCCTAGCACTGTATCAACACTTGGCAAACACCATGGCAACCAAGAAGGCAAACACTAAGCTGCACAAATTGCTCATGCACCTGCACACTCTCCTCTCTGTTACAGGAGTGATGCCTTTGCATTGTTTTTTCAGGCCGTGCTTCTCTCTTGCTGTGTATTTAGTCCAGCGTCCAGTGCATTAAGGCTTCTTGTCATGGCAGTAATGAATGGAAAGACACTCCACCTAATGAAGGGGATTTCTGGCCTCCTGGGAGCTGAGCTGGTACTTTATCTTTAGGAATGGATGTAGCTGCTTTCTAGGGTAAAATGGAGCATGGCACTCTGTGGACCACAGTGCCCCACAGATCACACTGCAGGCTGAGCACTGCTTCAGGTATCAAATAGAAGTAAAATATATATAGAGAAAACGGGAGAGGAAGAACATGTCTGGACCTTCAGTTTCTCACCTCTGGTGAGATAGCGAAGTCTTTCCTTCCGTTCATTCTTGCACATCTAAGGACATCCCTGTGAGCTTGTTTCACTTTGCCATTGGCTATGAGCCACCGGGCAGACTCTGGGACCCACCTGGTGTGAGGAGAGAAGACAATGTTCCTGTTGCCGCTCCATGTTTTCCACATACATGACCCTGGCCAAAGAGAGACGGTCTTCTTTATGAGTCTTCAACCTCAGCTAAAAATAGCAACTGTGGTGCATGAGAATAAGAGTAATGGGACACCCCTGTTACACATACATGCTCTTCTATGATTAAAGGAGTACAGTCTGCTAATGACTAGTCAAATTTTTTATCATGTGATCTTTGATCAAAGCTTGTATTTTCTGATCTGGTTGAAGTTTCAAACTCTTATCAATTAAAAATTGGCCCCAGAGAATTCATATTTACAGATTCATGCTTTTTGGGACTCTTTAAAATTGTAGGATATAAAAAATTACTATGCAGAAAGGATTTAGTGGGCTCTATACTTACTTTGTTAACTGCTACAATTGTTTGTTTTTCACAATAATCAGAGCCTTCTGCACAAGACAGTCAACTGTGGTCTAAATCATTGCAGCTGTGGCCCCCAGTGAAGTATCCATGCTAGTCATTGAACAACAAGGGATGCTGTACTGCTGTAGAGCTAATTAGCAACTCTGAGAGGTCTGCTTAGCAGACCTGTGTAGAGTGGGAGTCCTGTGACTCTTATTTTTCTGTCTGTTCCAGCAAAAGATCCAGCACTTAAAGACTAGTATCTGCAACTCCCTCTTCTTGGACTTTTCTCTGATCTTGCATCTGGTTGCAATTCATGGCTACATGGCCCCGTTTGGCCTGGAGCTTCCCAGGCCACAGTGCAGCCCATCTGGGTGAGGGGGTACATGGTGTTTTGTGGATCTGCACAGCAGTCAGGATTCAGAAGACATTGGAAATACCCCACAGTGGCTACATTCTGCTAGAGCAGACAGCACCTACCTCCTGCTACCCAAATCTGTCCCCTGAGAGAAGTAAAAAAGAGAATCTGCTTTTCTCATGGAGACTTTCAGCTGAGCATCCTGTGCACTCAGTGGGAAGACTTACAACCTTGAAGTATGTGGGTATGAAGTCTACTAAGGTCACACAGTTGTCAAAAATCTCTCATTGGAGTCTCCCACTGGAGGGGTCCGAGACCAGTTCCCTGTAAGCTGTTGGTGATGAATATGCCCTAAATCAGATTACAAAAAAAACTAATTACAACTGCTGTCACTATTCAAGCAGTAGCTGAAAAGTATGTGTAGAGCAAAAACATTTGCAGGACTGGTCTTCTGGAAAGTTTTCAACTCTCCCATAAGCTTATAACCCAATGCACCTTGGGAAATATAGAGAGTTTTGCCCTCATTGCCACCATCTCCAGAGTATAATATTATGTCTTTTGGTTGTCTAATGTCTCAACTGTGTTCTGACATTGTGTCAACAATATCTACAGAGTGTGCCAAATTAGATTTTTATTTCATACTTCAGGGACTTTTAATTATCCAACAATCACTGACATCTTGGGTGCTTGAATTTTGTTCAGACTACAGTATAATTTGTTGGAGAACTAATCTCCATAAAAGGCATTAACATAAGAGTTAAAAAAAATAAGCTATCATGGAAAGCACTTTCCAGGACTCAATTTTTTATGGCAGGTTGTCCTAGAAAAAGAGCAAAACAACTCAAACTAGAAAAGGCAGCAGAACACATATTTTGGTTGTGTTGGACTTCATCAGCAAGGTACCAGATGTTACTCTTTGCCAGAAAACCCTCATCACCAGCGAAACAATACATCTTTTTGAGCCATTGATTAACAGTAGCATTGGTTTATATCCCATTTTTCATAAGTATTATCTGAGATTTTTCTGCTAGATCTGTGCAGCTATTTAATATACTGCTTCATGCTGATGGGCAGACATAGTAAGCAAGCAAACCATAGTGTCTAGAAGCCTCTTTGGTGGCAGCTGAAAGGCACTTTTCATTTGGATATCACTCTTTCTGCTCAGTGATTATGCTTATAATTTTGGGGCCCATGTGTCTAACAATCAGAGCTTATTCTACATGGTTTCCAGCTAGAGCTCCCCATTGCCCTGAGAGACAAGTCTGTGATTTCTGCAGTGTGATCCAGCACCATACCGATGTCCAAGAGGAACTAAACAACCACCCTAAGGTGGAGGAGACCTAGACCCCCATTTTCGAATGTTTTCAGTGGGGCAGTTGTGGGAATACCTGCCTGCTTATTTCAACACAGGACTTTTCTCCAGCCAGGAAATGGAGCTGCTTATTCAAAGGACTATTTTGCATCGTCTAGTAAGTTGATCCAATACACTTCACATTACAGTCACAGTATCAGTGAATCGACCCTGTATTCTGGTCTGTGTTACTACACGAAAAAAGGAAAATTAATTTCTCTGATTAAATGAACCATTTCCCATTTTAAGACTTAAGAGATGTCTTAAATAAGGCTACAGGAGGGATATGGCCCACAGAAAGCAGATGTATTTGACCCATCAGGATGGTTACACAGCTGAGAAAGGCCATGGGAAGTGCACAGATAAATGCACCTGACCTAGCCTGCAGATATCATTGACTCATATGGAAAAATTGGTACCACAGGTATCCTCCCCAGTCAGGTGGGGACAGAGGATGGATAAATTACTTATGTTGAGTCTACCAGGGATTAAAGCCAGCAATCTGGCCTGGCCCTGCCTCCCTTTATTGGGATCTCTTTGCTTGCTCTGAGCCACGTCTGACAGAGCTTGCAGCACCAAATCCTGTTCCTTTGTTCTGCAACCTGTCCCTCAAATGCCTGGCCTCAGCCCCAGCCCTGCCTCCTTCTTGTCCCCATAGTCATGGTGTGACCTTGGCTCCTGGCCTTGTCGGAGGTAGAGGAGAGAAGAAACCCAGGCCACTCCAGTTTTCAATAGCTGCCACACCTGGGCAATTGAAATGCAGGGCACAGAGTCCTGCTCCTCTTTGGGTTGCTGGAGCCAGTCCTAGAATCAGTGTTGCAACATTTGTCACACTCACTGAGTGGAGGAGGCAAATCACAGCCTACTGCCATCCCCACCAGCCATCTGGTCACTACACTCACCACAGGCAGACAATGCTCAGAAGACAAGGTCCTGTTACGGCTACTAAGAGCCAGTGCCATTCCCGCACCAAGTATGCTACCATGGCCAGCAGCATGTTCCCAATGCTCCAGAAGATGCTAGTCAGGATCCCGGAGAAGGTGCGATGCTGTATGTCCACCCACTCCATCCCTACAAGAGGAAGGCAGCATTCAGCTGGGACACAGAGAACTTCTCCAGGAAGGGGTCTGCAGGGCTTTTTAACAAGGGCAAAGTGAGGTAATGTTCCCAGTCTTTTCCTCCAGGAGAGCTCCACTGTTTGGATGACATCTGGCACATTTAAAACATTCATCCACAGTGCTTAATCTCTTGCAAAGCTGTAAGCAACTAAAATAAAGCCTTACAAGAAGAAATACTGGACATATTGTAAGAAAAAGTGCTAAAGCCACCTTAGGTGATACTTTTTTTTATCCCATTCAATATTATTCAAATAGTCGTCTTCATCAAACAGGTAATTTTTTTTTTTCCCCTAACCATCTTGCCTACACAGTTTCCCATTTCTCCGCCCACTTATTCCAGATGAAAGAAATGCACTAAGATGAATTGTCATTTATGTGGAATCTACCCAAAGTAGATACTCATGCACATATAAGGCCAGAACAGATGGTGGTCTCCTTGTCTGTGTATGTGAACTAAAAACAATGTTCCTCTGTAGATCTGGACATCTTGCTATGATCTCTAACAATCAGAAATATCCCTCCCAAGGTCTACTTTGTCTTGCAGGCATCAACTTTTATAACAAAAAACATAGCAGGCTTTGGGATTTGTCAGGTCTTGTGAGGACTTTTCTAGTATTAAAGCCATTTTAGCTTGATTTTGGCTGTATCTGCAAAAATCCTGGAAATTTTTGCTGCACCTGTAAATTGCTCTTGGGGACAATGCGTCTTGCCTAGTACATCCCAACTGTATCTACAAAATCATGTAGTGCTCTGTTGGGTACCTTGAAGTTTGGAGCTTGTATTTATTATATTATTACCTAAATTCTTCAGCTTCAGCTGAAATTCTTCAGCCTAGGTCTGTATGATTTTTTTTTCTATAGTTCTTTCCCCCCACTCTTTCTAAAAATAGACTGGGAACTTATGAAAACTGTGAGCAAACTCAAGACTGAGGGGGTAGAAACATCCCATGAGTGACACACTGTGCTCCTCCTGCTGAGGACACGGCAACACTGATGAATTGTCTTACCAGTGTGTTTGAAGGGTGAGAACTCAGTATCAGAGGAAAGGGGCAGATACTTTGTTCTATGGCTTTTATTTTACTACTGATGATCCTTAACAGGAATTGGGTAGCATGGATTGCAAGTGTTAAAGCTGCAGTGGAAGTACTAACAGTGATTGTTATATTTTGAGTAGACTGTTAAAGCATTAATTAGACTAACAGAAAATTCTAATTCTTTGATCCTCCCAAGAGGGATGTTCTTTTGGCTGCCTGTAATGAAATTGCACACATAACGATTTCCAAACTCCTGTTCCTACTAGCTCTGCCCTGTCTGGTAGGTAAGTCCCTACCTACCCACTGCCTGTCAGAAGTCCCCCTGTACAACCGGGCAGCCACAAACCCCCACATGCTTACCCAAAGGCAACACAATAAGGGAGACGCCACTCAGAGCCACACCAGTGAGGGTCCGCGTGATGACCAGCATGCTGTAGGAGATGGAGGCGGCGCTCAGCATCCCAAATATGACAGAGCATACAAGTGACAGCAGGAGCATGGTTTTCCGTCCGAACCTGCCATGAGCACAGGCTAGGTTACAGCAGGTGGACACCTGTCCCAGGCGTAGGGTTTGAAATAGGGCAAACCCGAGACTTGAGAAGGAAAATTAAAGTATTGCCTACTCTGCAAAGAGCACAAGATGCAACTCCCCAGAGAGGAGGAAACAGCTCTGGATATAGCCAGTGCCACAGTGGTGCAGAGGGCCAGGCTGCCCCGTGAGTATCAGGCATGAAGCTCTCCAATGGAAAGAGCAGCACTGATCAAAACAATATATTGGGCTCTGCTGTTCAACACCATCATGAAAAACAGTGATGTCAGCTTGAAATCCCATGCTGCTGGCACACCCTGCTCCCTTCAATGGATGCCCCCATGCCTGGCTCAGCATGTCCTCCTCCCATGGCTGACTCAGGACCAGCCACGTGCCACTGCTCTTGAGGAGGAGAGAGACCCATGACACTTTCACCCTGATCCTTGGAAGGAAAACAAATATCTCAAAGGAAAATAAAAGGAATCCAATTGACAGCCCACATGTGCAAATAGCCCTGATGTTCTAAGGGGTCTATGAGGAATCTGCTAGGAGGTCATTCCCCAAGGGTTTTGGAAGTTGTAGGACTATCTTACCCCTGGCGCAGAGTCCTGTGTGGAGAGTGTGGAGAAATACAGAAGATCAAATACACACAAATTCACATGTATACACACACACACGGAGAAATATGTGTGTATGTATTTCTACACAACCTATGAAAATCTAAAAATCAAAATGGAGCACAAGGCATCAGTCTTCTGATGTACATCAGCACTGCATGTGATGAAAGCTTAGGTTCATACTGGAGTAGTAAATTAACCTGTCAACAGGTAATGTTCAGTCTATAGGGACTGAAATCTGGGTCTGATACCGGCATTAGGGTTCTCTTAGTGGCCACCTGAGAAGGATGGCGGCAAAAAACGATTGCTCCAGGGGAAAAAGTGATGTGCCGGGACATAATGCCACAATAACATTCCTAAAAATTATCATAAATGACTTAATGCTAGTTAATGAATCTACTGGAGAAAAGCTACTTGTGGCTTGGGCCCAGGCAGTTTGCTGGATTTGCTTTGAAATTCAAGCAGAGCCAGTTTGCAAAAGTCATTGTAATGCCCCTGGGTTGGACCAGCAAACACCCAGAAACACACCAGAGCTGGATCTGGTTTCCAATAGGGTAACTCCCTAAGAAAGAAGATACATTTTTTAAATTAAGATTTTTCTGAAAATACAGTAACAAGGATATAAAACCATAAGATTCCCTGCAGGGCACAAGGCAGCTATTTATGGACCCATTACTAGACTCTCTAAGCATATGCATGCCACTTGCTAGGAAAACCAGAGGTGAGCTGGCAGGATTGAACTGCAGGCTACAGAGAGGCTGCTAGAAATAATGCTGTTAAAATTGTCTTCAAAGGGAGAGGTAGGAAAGCACAACCTCTGAAAGATTAGATGTAAAAATATAATAAAAGGAACAAAATTTACAGGCATAAAAATGAGTAAAAAAGCCATTTTCATAAATATCCCAACCTGGAAGTCTGCCAAAGCATCATGCAGCCGATTCAATACAAGGACAAGGTGCAAAAGGAGCGTTTGGAAAAGAGCAGACATTAGCAGAAAAAAAATAATTATTTTTGCATGTGTATGTTCACAGTGAAGATTGTTGGAGGGTTTGCCTGGGTAAAATTTGTCAGTAGAGATGTCCTTAAACCCAAATGTCTGTAGAGGCTTAGAACAAACCAAACCTGAACTGTAGCAAAATGCCAGGACCAGATCGTTTTTACCATGGAGCATTACAGATGAAATCTCTGCATTAGTGTTAGCACAAAGAAGTGGGATCTCTTCTCTGTTAGAGAAAAGGAAAGTTGCTAATGGGATGTCAGCTTTTAAGGGGTCTTAGGGGAGATGGGGGGCATGACACCTGAGGTTTAACAGATCTGCCAAATTTACTGCAAATTTACTGGATGCACTGCCCCTGCTGCGATTACATGGGCTGCATGCCTGTCCTGACGTGACCTGTGGGACCTGTGGCCAGGTAGGTCAAGTGGGCAGTGCAGTCAGCTCTGCTCCAGGCTGCTCATGAGGATACAACTGGCTACCAAACCCTCGTTAGCTGCCACTTTAGCAGACTGAAGGGTCGTGGTCTGGCTAATTGGAAGTCAAACCATAAGTTGATCTTTTTTTGTTAGTTTCTCCGAATTTTCTCCATTTCTTCTGTATCCTTTTGAGATGGGGAAGGAGGATGAAGGGAAATTAAAACTGCACACAGTATTCAAGATGTGGGGCCAACATATATTTCATGTTACTGCATTGTGATATTCTCTTTAATTTTATATTCCTTTCCTAATTTTTGATTTTTCCCTTTGCTTCCCCAGCCACTACTCATTGTTGAGTGGATGTTTGCCTAGAACTGTATGTCATAACCCCAAAGTCTTGCTCCTGAGCAGCTATGGTCAACTCAGAGCCCTCAGTTTTAAATGAGAAGTTAGAATTGCTGCTTTCTTTATTTTAGATTAATCTACCCTGATCATCTTCTGATGCTCCCATCCGGTCACAGAGCTCTTTAAGCTCCTTCTGAAGTTCTCCACACCCAGATCTCATCTCTACCAGCCTGCTCACTCAGCATCATGTCCCCACTTGCTCCTTTTCTAGATAATTTATAAATGTGCTGAAAAGCACACAAAGCCAAGCACAGGTCCCCCTCCATTGTTTGTCGTGGTTTAGCCCC
>VZTV01041975.1:5503-26857 GCA_013400875.1 Anhinga rufa | reverse complement strand
CCAGGGTCAAACCACCACAACATCCCAACCAGTAACACGCTTGTGCAAAAAATATGGATAGATACCTTATCTGCAGGCAAGGCACAATTAATTTCTCTATTTCCACCATCAAATACTATAAGGAATAGAGAAAAGGAAAAACTGCAGATCAAAGCAGTGTTGTTGGTATATTTAAAATCCTTTTGAGTTAACAATTTATCTACTGTATGTAGCAAACAGTAAGTTATAAATACTTCTGGTATGTAATTTTTTCTTTCAGCTTTACATAGTCCTTTTAACATATGGCTGTTGAAAAAAACTTTCATGAGTATTTTTTTCTTCCAGTTGCTTTGTTGTATGACTTCACCTTTGAATTCCCCAAGCTGACAAAAGCTTCGGTAGTTCAGCGTGCCGAAGCTCCTGCTATTAGTCCCACTACAGCACCTTAATTGCAAACGAGAGATGATAGCTCGTGTTCAATGAGCAGAGATACAGGTAGGACCAGTGATCTATCTGAGCTCTGTTATAGTGTGAAGTCTTTCAGGGAACATGGCAGGGTAACATGAAGAGAACAAAAATTGAAACTAGCATATCAGGAGTGCAGGTGTTGGTACTGGTCCCCACCATTGCAGGACTCCCAAATGGAGAAACGCTCCCCAGATCAGTGTGGGGCATACGGCTTCCTCAGGTGTGGAAAGCTGTACACTCCCTCTGCTCTCAGGCACAACACCACACCAAGTCGTGCCTTCCAGTAGTATGTGAAGTGCCTGCTGTTATGGAAGTCGCTGATGGATTTTTCTCATGTCTTTTCTCTGGGTGGGTGAATGAATGTATCAGATGCCTGCTACATTTAACGGGTGAAAATGAAAACCCACCAGCATGCTCCTGAAACATAAACATAACATACAAGATTATGAGAATGTTAAAGCTGACAAAGTCAGAGAAATGCACCTTGCAGCTGCAGCTGCTAGTGGTGAAGGGTGAAGGATGTGAAGGTGCCTCCCCAGGGCAGTTTGTTAGATCGCAGAAGGAGGCGCGAGGGAGGGTCCGCCGCCCACCTGGGTGAGTCTTGCTCTGGGAAACTTCCATGGTGCTGGAAAAGGGACCTCAACAAACTGGTTTGGCTAAACTCCCAATTAGCATAAACCATGGGGTGCATGAATGGTAAATCTGGAAACCCAACACACAGGATAGTATTTTAGGGAAGACAGCAGAGAGTTAGCAGGAAGGTAAAATTCTGATTGCTGATGGGACCTGCTGCATTAGCACAGACCCATCACAAGCTAAGGAGGTTTCCCAAGCACCGACAGCTGCCTTGCCACCTGCATCAGGCAGCTGCAGCTCAATGGAGAGACGACACGGGTATGATCAGCTGAAGCCGGGTCACTGCCCACCAGAACAGGTCAACCTCTGAACCAGCAGCAACAGAAAACAGTAAGTACAAAAGCTGCAGCATGATGCAGCAATGCATAGGTACAGATGCTGCGATGCAAAATGATGCAGTTTAGGATCAGTGACTTGTACGGTACGAGCTGAGGCAGTTAATCAGTGAAGGCAGCAATGTAGCTGCACAATCCTCTCTGAAATCTTCCCACCGCCCAGTCTAATGGGATCTTACTCAGGTATTCCACTTCCATGACCCAATCCCTGGACCTTACTGTTAATGGGGATCCATGAATACAGTAAATGGGGTTTCCCTCTGCTGCCAGTGCTTCAGCCCATGCTGTCTGGCCAGCTCACCCTGAAACTGCAAAGAGAAATGGAAAAGAGATGGAGACAGATTTGGGTCTTCACGGAGAGAGATTTGGGTCCTGAGTCTTCACAGGTGAGTCCTCCAGCAGTGGGGATGCAGTATCTCTGTGTTGAGCACTGCTTTTATCTTTCTAAATTACTTTATGAATATGTCCGCATGCTCTGCCACTTCTTTCAGGCAAAATGGTAGTGTGCATTGGTCAGCAGTATTGAAAGCCCATAGCAGGATCTAGAAAGGGGTTGGAAAAGAATACCGCCCTTGATGGGAAGAATCCCTCAGCATCAGCCTTTCCCTCTGGAATATTTGTTTGAATCTGGGTTTGCACAGTCTACTACCTTAGATAAGCTTGTAGTTGGCCTCCAGCTGTCTTTGCTTTGATGAGCTCCTCTCTTGCTTCAAATTTATTGCCAGCCTATATGTATAAGCACAGTGCCACTCTGTGAGGACTGGTATCCCTTGCCATCTTCTTTAAACACATTAATTAAAAGTTTCACAGAAGGCAGAACATTCACAATCTTGTAGACATCAGATCAGCCCTCAGTCTTCATAGTAGTCTCCCCATGGGGGCTGACCACACGTGAATAAGAATTGTCTTCTTTTTTATTGGATCTGGTTTGGAGAGAAGTGTGGCTTAAATGATAATATTCCTGTTAGCGAGGTGACTCTAAACTCTTATTTGCCTTGATTGGAAAGGTTTAAAATGAGGATTGTATCCTTCTGGCTCTAAGTCAGGAAAACATTCATGGGTGTGCTGCTGTAAGAAATGTGGTCTTAGCACATGCTACTGTCAAGCATGTGTTCAGGAAATTTATTATTAGAGAGAGGTGAATTTAAGCAACGGCTTAAGACCCGTCTTGAACTGGGACACAGTAGATAACATTAATCTGGCCAGATTTCCCTACTGGCATCTAGTTTATCTAAGCCATTTGAACTGCTAGTAGAAGGGGAAAACCACACGATATTAAAACCTTGCTAGCAATGGTGTTTGTACCTACTGTAAATGTTTCCTCTATTGCCTTTTGATAGTGTTTGTAACACTGAACTATTAATTACAGTCTTGCGTGATCTTAAACTAGTAATTACAGTTTGGTGTAATCTAACTCTTTAAACTGATTTTTTATTTTTATTCTTATCTTACTAAACTCTCTGATGTTGCATAAGCTTTTCATTAGTACTAGTAACTGCTGACATCAAAATTAGCAAGTAAATTTAGCACAATACACTAATGTGCAAATAGAATGCTTCTTAATGAATCTTTGGGGGATTTTTTAGATCATCCCTTTTTTCCCCCTTAAGACTACAGCAGCAATATGAATCAGCTTTACCTTCCACAGGTGCTAGCTGCCATCATGCATTCTTACAGCTTTCTGCTGTGCTTCTGCAGTAGCAAAATACAGCCTTCACAGTTCAAGCAATAAAATGATTAAGGTAAACTGTCATAATATTATGATAAGATAAATCTATCTACCTGGCCATGGTTCGTTTGCTTTTTACAATTCATCATCAAGTTTTATATGGAACGTGTAAAAACAAAACGCTTTTGATAAGAGATGGAGAAGATCGTGAAGTCCTTTATTAATGTGGATGATGGTAACAGAAGAGGTGTAAATCATTGATATACTGCTGCTCATTACAGAGATCTTTAAAGATAGTAATAGACACGTTTACAGCACTTAGCATTGTCTAATCCAGCTCAAATAGAAATCAACCCAGAGATTTCTGTGACATTCTGTCTCAGGTGCTTAGAATGAAAATGACAGAGAATGAAGAGCTGAACAAAAGGTGGTTACCTAACCTCTCCAAGTCCTGAAAGCCTGTAGATTGTAGGTTATTACAGTGCCTAAATGATAGGGATATTTTTGATAAAAACTTCCTTTTTTCTCACTGAAGAGTCACAGATCAAAAATCAGGGGCTGGAGCCAATAAGGGGAGGGGATAAAAGGCAATTTAGTCTGTCTGCTTTACTTTATTTTTATGTCTTTGCTTTTTCAAAATGGGTTCTAATTATTTCTTTAAATCCTCCTGCCTTTAGCTCAATACTTCTGAATTCAGTTTATTTTTAAGAATGTGGTCTGGTTCTTTCACCAGCAAACTCCCGGGATAAAAACGATGCTAGATGCAACAGTGGCTCTTTCTACCTAGAACATATAATCAATATAATTCCTAGAACAAGGAGAATAATGTATTTTCCTTTCTAACACAAATGAGAGAATAATAAATAGGAAAAACGCATCAAGCTAAAAGTGAATAAGAAAGACAGTTTGAGCTGGGAGTTCTTCTGTGTTTGCAGCTCCCTCAGGAGTGAAGAGGATGAGATTCATGTTGCCAACAGCAGATTCTGGTCCCTTGTTAATGCAACGTTTATAGCCGTTATCACAAATGTTTATGAACACCATTCGTGCGGATTGGTTCGATGACAAACTGCAGGATTCAAAGGTAGTATTGAAATAGATCACGGTTTGTCTGAAGTACATGCATATGTCATTTGAAAGTACTGACTGCAAGATTTCAGTCATTAGGCAAGTTTCTGAGCTCTGTGGCGTCTTTGGAGGTGCTGTAGTGTAACTGAGATGAGGTTACGGTTTCCCTTTAGCACTAGGGAGAAAAGCCACTGCTGCTAACTTCATTTTATTTCATCAGCTTCAGTTTCTTTGTGATGCCAACATTCCTCACCTGCTGACCACCTTCTCAGGAGCTAGACTGATTCTGCCTGCTAGCAAAACAGACACACGGGCTTTCAAGGCCATTAATTATTCAGTGTAAACTGCCACATGAAAAAACTTGTATTGATGCACCCTCCGAGATGACAGCTCATCGGAGTGGTTTGAACCATTCCCAGACACTCTTCCAATATGGATTAGTTTGGAGGCAACTTCATCTTGCATTTCAGATTCCCAGTTCTTCTACCTTTATTTTTGTCTAAATTACTGTCTTTTAAAAATCTTACTGAAATAAATCATATCGCAGAGAACCCAAAGCCAACAGAAACTTCTGTAGTAACAGAGATGGGACTCACAGGAGCACTTGAAGTCTGCAGGGAGAGGCAGTGCATGATGAAAGAGCTGGAATAGAAACACTCTTACCCACAGAAATGACTGTTAAGAGAAACCAAATGTGTTATCTCGCAGCCCTGTGTAAGAGGTTGGAACCAAACTCACGTAAACACCTGACAAAAAAAACCAAACAAAACAAAACCAAAAACGCTACTGATAGGCAGGAATTTGAACCGTGGTTATCTGCAGGGCTAAGAAAAGCCTCATTTCTCAAATGGAAAAGAGGAAACATTTCATATAACTACCACAGAAAAATCTGTGCAATTAGCTTCTCTGCACAGATGCTTCTCAACTGAATTCAAATTAGGGAGTAGCAAATCCTGTGCTTGCTAGGATTCATCTGAGTTTGAAGTATAAGATTCAAATGTAGATGATCAAACAATGGCATCATTCATCTGTTAGATGGATTGAAAGAGCTGAGCCTGGGGCTTGAATGGCTTTAAGCCACTTAATGCAACATGGTACTTCTGCTCTTTTTGATCACTTCTTCATCTTTTTTTCATTTTTTAAGATTTCTCTTCCTGTCTTGAGCAATGTACACTACTCATTCATAAAGGGGATTGCTCAAACCCCAAGTTCTCCTTTATTTCTGATTTCATTGTGTGAATGGTTTACTCAGCTCCTTCCCATTCTGGGTGAAGACACTCCTGCTGTCTACTCCAGCTGGCACTTGAGCACCCCATAAGCCAAGCCTTAAACTGTCCCTGGAACAGCCAAGTGTCTTCCACAAGGAGGTGAGCTACTTGGATTCCTACTGACTTGACAACTCAGCTTCTTCTCACAAGGGTGAGAAGGGTGAGAAGGGCCTTGAAACAATTCTGGGTACAGAAAGGCATTATGAATGTATTCGTGTTCAAAGTGTTGTTTCTGAGACATCTGCAGAAAGTACTTTTTAAACATTATGAGTCTAAAGCCGTACTTCTGAAGTGTAGAAAAGAATCGTGTTTTCCCCCTAAGTATTTGATTCTCTGTGTAAAAAATGCTGCTCCTTTTTTTTAACAGTCTTAATGGACAAATACCTTTTCCTCCTGATAATTATTCATTGTAAACAGAACTTCCTAGTGCCTTGGAGATGAGAAAACAAACATGTACCAGATGTTAGTCACACTATTTAATGCATTACTGGAAGGTACTCAGATATTGTGGTGATGACTTCAGTATAAAAACCTATGCAGAACAGAAACTAGCAACCAAAAAGCTTTTGAGCCGAAATGAAAATAGGATTAAATTGTCCAACTGTGCAGCTCTGGTGTTCCATTTTCTTGTACGTAATCTGACAGGCTTTGCATTATTCTCCAGAATACTTCATTCTTAGTGTAACTCCATTGACTTTAGCGGACTTGTACAAGAGCTTAGTTTGGTCTATTTTATGTCAGCTGTTTTATGCGTGCAACATCATTCCTAGGAAAAGATTACTTAAGGATAAAAATGTTATCTACATTTCAAGACATGGTCCATCTCCGGTTGAGACCCAAGAGAGCAACAAAAAATGTCAACAAATTAAGAATTGACAGTCGCCCAGGAAAGGAAGTTAAAATGCTTTTTAAAATAGTAAATTTTTTTTCCATAGTTCTTTGAGAAACATTTTTATGATGTTGGAGGGAAAGCTGTTTCATGGGTTTTTTTTTTTGTTTACCCTATATTTAATTCATTTCTATCTTCATGATTAAAAAGCTTCAGTCAGCTACAGGGACTAATTAGGCTATGCTATAGCAAGGATTACTGAACTGTAATTATTATTTATTCAAATCAGTGGAAGAATTACCAAGGCTTACGTTAAAGACAATAGAAGCTAATGGAGGAAGAAGCAGAGGAGGCCAGTAGTGATTTCAACTGCATATTGTCAACCACCCCAGCAGTACAAAAGTAGCCATCTAATCAACACCCTGAAATAGGGGCCTGCTGATATTTGCTCGTGAGTCATTCATTTCAACCATATTTTTAAACACGCCCTCTTTTGAAAGAAATATCCTTGGGGAAAAAATTATATGTAGGGGATGAACACTAGTATTACTAGCTGGTTGATGAAACAAAGTGCCAGGGAAAAGCTACAGAGATATATTTGCCCTGTATTTTCGCTGTATTTAAAATGTGAGGTTTTCTGCTCATTCTCTGAGAGACTCCAGACTGCTTGATTGCTGCAAATGCCCACGGCTTTTCATCTGCAGTTTTAATTCACCAGTTACTTCCAAGCTGCACTTCTAGCGTTCAAAAAACAATTCCATCTGCATTTTAATTTCACTGAAAAGTTTCAACACTCCCAAAATGAAACAGTGACCACCTGAACCATCATTCTGCCCAAGGACCTCATTCCCCTCATCCCCTTCCCTCCGCACGTGCTCCAGCTAACAAACTTGTCAGGGCTGGGGCAATCTACAGGCAGATTGTGGTATAGTACTGCGATTTAACCTAGGCAAAGATCCTGATCTAGAGATTAACTGGCTGATGTGGAACATCAGTATTAACAGCCCAGATTTGTCTTGCTCTGATCTAGAATGAAATGCTTCAATTCAGGCGAACAAAACAGTTTTGATTCTGGTCAATCCAAAAATAGTTCCAGTTGGGTAAAAATTGAGAATTTGTGGAAACTATCTTTGCATTTAGTTGTACTTTCTGGAAGTGGGGCCCAATACCACTTAGGAGTTTAGGTGCTAGTAGTGAAAAGAGAAGAAGCAGCCATTTAAAGCTGCAACTCCCTGTCTAAGTCCTTCCCTGCTCTCCAGGCTCCCAGCTCCCAGACTTGTGTCTCTGCCCCTCTGTTAATGTGATTCCCCCAAAACTCACGGGAGGTACGGAAAGCAGGGCACAGGGAGGGGGGAGAGGTTATTTTCCAGCAGGTATGTCCCACCTGGGTGGCTGTGTGAGCCAATGATACGTGTGGTTTTGTCACTTTAACACTGCATCACCTAATAGAGTTGTTTTTTTTTCCTTTTGATACAGAAGAGGTGTGCTTGTTTCGCTCCTTTGCAGCCTCAGGTCACATGCATTTCTCTAACTTCATGTTGCATACATGAGGCAGGGCACGTGGCAGGGCATGATCACAGCCTGGGAGGGTATCACGAAAGACCTGAGGTGCAAACACGGCTAGGGCATGGATGCACGAATAAAGGTTCAGTGTGCAGGACCCTGCACTCCTGCAAATTTGAGAGGTGTCACTTGCCACAGGGATCCATGAGCTAAATCCTTTTCTCTTAATGAAAGCACAGCTGTTACTTTTGGGCTAGTGAAACCTTGGGTCACCACCAATACTGCTCATCTGCATCACTGCCACTGTGAGATTTGAGAGTTGAGTCCATTTGCCTTTACCTCCATAAATATATGCCCATTTATTGGAACTAGGCAGTGTCTTCAATACTAGCCTAACAATCCCTAATGATTTCCTCACTCCCAGAAGTGTGTCACCTTCAGCTCAAACCTGAAGATATAGGTGATAAAAGTTAACATCCAGATGGATGATATGTATTGAAAACACAATTTCATATTGTTAGTTTCACATAATGTGTCTGATTTTTTGTGTCTGAGCTCCAAAATGATGCAACAAAGATGTAGTTTTGCTACATAATCTGCTTATTTGTTTTCTAAATCTTTCATTCAGATTTATGCAGATGTTCAGTCTGCAGCTATGCAAAATTTCAGATGGTTGTAGACATAGAAAACATGATATTGCAAGTGTTTACATAAGCAAAATCCCTCAGCAATGCTGACTTGAAAACCTGAGCTGACTGTCCCCACTTCATCTCTGCATAGTCAGTTGATTAGCATTTGGTTTTTAACTTACCTCTTCAAAGTACAGCAAGTATACAGCTTGGTTCTTCTGAAGCATTTATGAGTTTATACACAGTAGCTGAAATGGAACTTCAGATGTCATTGCACCGATCCCATCTGCCCTTGAGCCTGTGTAAAAAGAAAGTGCTGATACACACTTCCATGCTCAGAAAAATGCTCCTGGATCCTACTGGCAGACATTGCTCCGTTTCGACCACTGCTGTTATAAAAGCCCCTTGGAGCAAAGACATCGTTTTTATTTTTGCGTGGTACTTAGCATCGTAATGTCCCAGTCTGTGACTAGGACCCTGAGTTGCAATGGGAATAGAAATAATGTCGTAATAAAGGCACTTGGAAAATTCTGCTCAGCTGGCTTTCTCTTGCAGGAATTTGGCTTTCCTCTTAATGAGGTCATGTGAAAGCAGCATTTATTTATTTATTCATTATTTTTGCATATGTACAAAAGGGTTCTGGAAGTGCACCCTCAGCACCTTTTACACAGCTACAAATTATCTTTATAAAAATAACACTAAACCGAAGTGCAAACCAGCCACTCAAAATAAGTAGTTAAAAATACACTTGGCAAATGAAAAGCTGGAATCACATTTCTATACCAGTGAGATTCTGCCCCCATCACAGTCATGTTCAGGGAGAAATGAGGGTCTTTATACTGAACCTGTAGAATCAACAGATATGAGCTCTTTCAGACTGTGAGAACTTGATGAGTTCCAGAGCCTGAAGGCCAGACGAAAACTCTATGGAACAACTTGGGATTTCAAGGGACTTTCTTAGCACAGCAAAGAGAGGTGGTATCAGTATGTGTGAGATTCCCTGCATTGCTCTTCTATGTTCCTATAAATGAATACATTATATCTATTCTTCCAGCTATTTGTGTCTCCAGTATTATATCAAAATAAAAGGACAAAACTCACACTGGATATGAAATATTGAAATAATTTTCCCATCAACAGCTGTGTATGAAAGCAAAGATACAGCAAAAATTATTAGGTGGTTACTAGGTTAGGATGTCTCCTAAGACAGAAATGATAGCTATCTGCTCATGTTGCATTTCAAAGAGTTTCTTTGGATTACAGTTATATGAAAAATCTAAATACTTTATGGAACTAGTTCTGCTGAAAATTTTAAAGTCATCTTCTGGGTGATGTTCTTTGTGAACACAGCATTGTACTCTAGAAAGATGTAATGGCTTAATCATTCAGGCTGATTAGTTTTATCAGGCACTGCAAATTGAGTGATCATCCTTAGGAGTGGTATTTAGGGGGTTTTTGATTTGTTTTAAGTATAAAGTACCTTTTTACCTTCTTTGGTGTTTTTTTAATGCATCCACGTCCAGATCTGTCTCACTTACTGGTGTGATTCATCAGATGTCATGAGCTATATAAGGATGCGCTCAGTCTGGACTTCGGAGGAGACGCTCAGGACAACCCAGGCAGAGCCGTTGCTGATGCCGGAGACCCCACTGCATCCCCTCACGGTCAGCCCTGGACAGTTGTGGGCACCACCAGCAGGTACGGTATGGGAGGTAGGGCAACAGGAGCTGGGAGCACTTCACAGGACCGAAACTCCCACACCTGGAACCTGCTCTGGTACCAAACTGGTGCCCAGAAATGGCATTAGGACCCATTTCAGTGGAAAGAAGGGCAAGTCCAAAGTTTACGGAGCTGATCTGAGGTTTACAAGACTCAATGGCTGGGTTTGCCATTCCTTCAGGAGAAAAGCATATAAAGCAAAAAATTTCAAACTTCTTTCGCCATTCACAGTGACCTTAACAAAAGTGAGATAACTTAAATATATAATGAGCTTCTGCTTGCCCTACTGAACTGTAGGGATGTGTCCTTATTAACAAAAAGATATCCAAAAAACAGTCACCGACTATAATTTAAGGGCTTTACATCTGTAATACGGAAATTACAATAATACTGCCATTTTTCACAGTGGTGCCAAGAAGAGCATTCATTAATGTTTAGCAGGCAATATACATCTCTACATAATACTTTTAATGAAAAGATGTAAAATTAAAGTCTTCGGTGTGTATAAACTAATGCAAAACGCTTCCAAAAGCCAGAGCACCTCTCCTCATTTGATGGCCAAGTCACAGCTGAAGTAATTTCATCTTCTTAAATTCTGTTATTTCACTTGGGCACACTGGCAGCATTTCACATCAATTAGGTACTCATTTCAGCAGCTGTACCTTACCTAAATACATTTATATGAATGTACAGTCGACTTTTGTCAGAATTTTACAAAATTGACTAGCTTGAGCCTTTCAGCAATAACATGATACACTGTATGGTTTCTGCCAGTTCTAGAAAAGGAATATTTGGCTGACAAGCAATTAGCTTTCTGCTATTATTAAAATCATTTAATGGCGTTTTTGCCATCTGTTACGATGTGTACTTTTCTTAAATGCAACAAAATTTGACACTTATAGAACAGTGCGGGGGGAAAAGGTTTCTACACAAGCAGGACCTACCTCAAAAAAAACCCACAAGAAACTAGGCACCCAGAACTATAATGTCTGTTCATATATTACCAAAAATGCAACGTCTTTCACAGATAATTATGTCCCCAGATGACCTTACTGATGCAAAATCTTTTATTGGACTGCTTTCTTCCATGTGGAAACGTTATGAAATGCTATAAGCTAGACCATTATTCATTAACAAAAGGAAACCTGTTACTTTCTTCTTCCAGCCATGGTATTAATTTATAATAACTTGGGGTTAGGGGGAAGAAGTTGTGTTCTCTGGGAGATGTGCATTTTATTTAAAAAGGAATTGCGGTCTAGTGAAATCTTAAAGAAATGGAGGTTAGCTATTAGTCGGTAATTTCCTTTCTCTTCCTGAATAGTTAAGCAGTTTCCCGTCACAATTTAAAGATGCTTCCTTCCAGGTGTTTTGGCTTCACAATATTTATTTTTTGAAAGCTCTAGGTGAGGTTGACATGTTAATGCTTTTCCAATTAAATGGGTGTTACTTTCATGTAATTTTTATTGTTATAAAGTTAATTATATCTTGTTCCTCCTGTGAGTCACTCCAAGTGTACCCCAGCAGGGATCACTCTTCACGTCAGCAGTAGAGATGAAAGTCCCCTATTTTTAGATAAGTCTACAGTGCTCTGTAGAGCAACCAGCCTCAGCCCGGTCAGTTTCTGGCATTTATGTCACCTCCCTGGGGAGTCTATGACCAGGTTTCATATTTAAGTGATGATTAGAAGAAACAAAGCATTAGATGACATCTAGGATTTTTTAAAGTAGCTTATGCTTGTATCTGTCTTGCCTATGCACCACCCCTTGGGAGGACTGCCTCCTCTGAGCCCTTGTTAGGTCTGTGTGACTTCTTCACAGGTAACTGATGTTTCCGAAAGTACACCACAGACCTCACTGGAGTTTTTCAGAGTTTGTAGGGTCATTGGTTGTTCCTAGACAAGTAACACCTTCAGGCTCCAAAGGAGTTCTATTGCATGTCCTCAAGGCCATTGGGTTGGCAGTGTCTTTATGGCTCTTCAGTGTCAGTTAACAGGCAGCTGTCTATAAAAGCTAAAGTTTTCTGAATTGAAACATTTCAGTTGTACAGAAAATTTCTCCATAACTAGCTTGGTCCACCTACAGTTCCTACTTCACAAAAGAGAAACTCTTTGCCTCCAGACTACAGAGTTTGCATTGTTCCATCGAGGGAAAAAGAATCATTTGGATCAAACAAGAGGTTACATTTAAAAGTATCCTGCAAGATACTAATTATCAACCACAAAGCCTTGGGTCCAGAGCCAGCCTCTAGTCTAGATGTACTAAAGGCATCTGCAGCTACTGGAGGCTGCTAGGAGGCAGGTCAGAGTTAAGCTAAGGTAAGCAATTTCCTAAACCGCAACTACAGTCAAAGATACTGGTTGATGCCAAGAGGAAAAAGAAAAAAACACACATAGGAGTTATGGGAAAGGAAACATGATTGTTTATCCTCCCTTGTGTACATTTTTGTATACAAGATTGTAACACGAGTTTTTCTCCTGATTCATGTTGGCAAATTTTCTTCCCTCTCACTACAGCCTTACAAGTCTTTGAACACTGATTGGTGTTGACAGAGAACAGTGTTATCTACAAGGTCAGCGTCCCTACAACTCAGACTCCGATGGCAGACCTTTAGAGCTTTTGCATCCTTGTCTTAAGGTATACACCTTACTTTCAGTTTTAAGCATCTTAAATCATTGTGGGGGATAAGAAACAAAGGGGGTTTAACATTAATATTGCATTAAACCAATAACATGAGATTAAATCCAGCCAAACAGACTCCAAAGTTCTAGTAGAAGATAATTCTAGGAGCGAGGTATCTAGAAAGAAGCAGCAGTGAAAGAAACAAACTAATGGTGTTGAAAGCTTGTTTTGAGAGTAAACAGCCAGTTTGAGCTATTTTACCCAGAGCATGCCACAGGTTTGCCCTACTCCCCAAAACTGACTTTCTGGCTGAAATGGAAATGTGAATTTTGTGCAGAATAATGAAGTCAGCATGCACTGAGAAATCTTTCTCCCCATCTCATGAAGAAATCTCAAGTGGTGAGGCCTAGAGCGTTGGCGGTCATTAGGAGATAAAAAGAGGAGCATCTCTGGCACTAATTGGGCCTCTGCAAGTTCAGGCAAAATCTGGCAATCTGCAAGGCTGGAGGTCAGGAGATCCTGGCCATCCCAATGGAGCCCAAACGTCACTTTGCCTTAGTTGAGAAAGGAGGACCGCTCTCAAACTCCTTCTCCTACGTGTGCCCATCTGAGGGAGGCCCAGGCACCGACATGCAACTGAGTCACTGAGGACACCCTCTCAAAGCACATCTTAGCCAGCAAAACTGCCTTCTCCTCAGGCAGAAGGCAACTGGGAAAAAAAAACAGGACTTAAAAAGCTGCCGGAACCTTTAAGAAAACGTAGAGACATGACGAACCTGATAAAAATTATCTGTGTAGGTGCAATGACCAGCATGAAGTGCCTGTGTGAATGTCTGAATATTGTTTCCAGATCTCACATCTTAGAGGAAGAAAAGAGGAACTGTTTAGTTACGACTGGCAGCTTTGCCCCAGCATAGTCCTCAGAAATAAAAAAAGTACAAGCTGCAGATTAATGCAGATGAAATTGTATCTCTTGCCATTATAATTTATGGATATTTTCCATAGAAAACTTTTTATATTCTTATGTGTATGCTGTATCTGCATAATTCCCAGTTGTATGGCTAGATCCTCATAAAGGCAGTGCTAACTTCAGCAGCCCTGAACCTCAACATAAGGACCTTGTTACATTGCCTTGGTGACCATCTGGTGCAATTAATACTGATTGCATCTGCTAGGTTTGTTTCTGACGTGCTGCACTGAAATGATGACAGAAAGCCACAGATATGAGCAAATACCAAGAGCTGAAGTTAACATTCTCTATTGTCAGATGAGAAGAGTAGTTTACAGCATTTTTACCATGGCTGAACAGAAAAAAGGTGGCATGGTATCGAACCACATCAACCTGCTTCTGCTCCAGCAGATCCCATTTTCCTTTAAACTTACTTTTATGTCACATTTTTCCTATGTCACATATTTCTGTTCTAAGCTTTTTAACAATATTGTCTAATCTATTAAGAAATCGCTGTTAGTAGTTCCACAACTACTTTTGCTAAAAACATATGAATAGTTATTACCATGTTTATAGTATTATTGTTACATCTTAACCTTGCACTTCACTGCTAACCAAAACCAATTCTAGTAACCCAAACACTCTAACTTAAGAACGTACTGTATCACTGTTTTCCTCTCTAACTAACAAATATGATGTTAAAACCTTGTGGGATAAGACAATAATTTCTGCATTTGAGCATACATCTAGACTCGTTTGTGTGAAACAAATATTTTAAACCTAAATAGTCTGTGCTTGCATTGCAGTGTCGGCCAAACGGGAGGCTATAGGTTTTGTTGAGGTAAGACAGACCTCTTCAAAACCACTCTTCTGAGCGGCTGTGGGAAATAGCACCCTTAACCTTGGCAGGGTAGGGGAATGGGAGCAGCAGGAGTGATATTTCACCAGCCATCTCAAGAATCCAACTCGTGTCCAGACGTGGAACAGATAATAGCTGGAAGACATCTAGTTTAGCATTTATTCTGGGTTGGATCCAGCAGTCAAGCCAATCTGTCATAGAATTAGATGGAAGTGTTGTCTAGGTAAGGGGTTGAGCACTCAGCTGGTAAAATGTGTTGCTCTCTCAAGGGTGTTACAGATTTCGTTTTTCTCTTGTAGGGATTTTGTTTTGTTTTTTTTTCTGAGAGTGAAAAACCCTGGAACCAAAAAATGATACAGTATACTGTGTCCACTGTACAAATCAGTATACTTCATTGTTACCACAGGAATGAAGACTTGAAAATTTGTTTTCCACCACCTTGTGATCTGTATGGCATTTTTATCTGTTTCAAGTAAGGCAGCCTGCTCTTGAAGCAGAATGCTTACATTTGATACCATCAGAGTGTCACGTCCAAAAGGCTGGCAGGGTTTCATCTAGCTATAACAGTAGAGAGAGATGACAAATGGAAACATTTCTTTGATGATGGTTGACACCTATTTTGTTGAGGTGGAAACAGATGCAAGGAAGAGGAGAACCCAGCTTTCAGGCTTTTAGGAAGAAAGCACGCCAGAAAGTTCAACCCTGAGTAATCCTGGGGCCATGAAGAGCCCCAAGCCTCTCTGTGCAGGTTAGATGGCTCCAAAGACCATGGGTTCCTTCTACATCCCACTTGTCAGAGCCACAAAGTCATCTCTGAACTTCCTTCGTCTCACCTCCGCGTCCCCAGTGAAGGAATGCACAGCGGTGAAACGGGCTTCCTCTCCTCTGCTTCTGCGGTAGCTTCCGCACCTATTGCAACGTGGGTGCGACTAGCCCAGAGAGACACGGGAGAGGATGTCACAGGCGAAGTGACTGAGAACAGGTGCAGGGCTTGTATCATCATTAGTTTTGCCTCTATTTTTATGGTTTTGTTTTGGATTTTTTTTTCCCTGTGCGTGAAGCTCCCTCAGACATGCCCCTTATCACAAAGGAAGACTGCATAATTAATTCTCAACATAATGGTCCCACTTCCTAATTAATTTATTCATTCTCTTTCTGTATAACTGTTTCTCTACTTAACTGACCGACTTTGGTAATAGTTCTCTGCATAATTGATTCATATTGCTGTTGATTCTCCCCATTTTTATTTAATACCAGAAATGATTTGCTGTATAACTGCTTCATTGCTTAACTCATTATCTACACAATTGCTCGGTATCATAATTGATTCACTGCTTAACTGTCTCACAAGATAATGAAAAGCAAGTAACAGCAGTCCACTTTTCACCTCCATTTCCCTTCTCTACAGCAGCCTCTTCCTTTCTTTACACGATAACCTGAAGCTTTCCTGACACCTGTTTTATCGCCTCAGCCCATTTCAAAATGACACTGCTATCACCAGTCCCCTGGCCCTTATTCTGATGCCTCCAGCCCCTTTTAGTGTCCTTCCTTGTCCCACTCCCAGCTGCATCACACAAAGCCTGCTGAGCTTCAGTTCTGTATCCATATCTATATATTCACAATGCCACCTCAGTCTATTTTTTAAACCTTTATGCTCATCCCTTCTGTCCTCCTTTCACCACTTAGGTTCATGTCTGTCCCCTCCATGGACATTTCTGCCTGGTGACTCTTGTAATCTTTCTTTCTCACATTTATGCCTGGACTACTCCAGAAAGCCTTTACTCATCCTCCACACTTTCTGCACTGCATACAGTGCCTGCTATGCCAGAGGCCACTACATTATTACTATCCCTCATAGGAGAGTGGTAAAACTTTAAAACTGCTGGCAACACGCCCAGATTGCTTATGCTTCCTCACACATACCATCACACTGCTGCTGATCCTAATTCTCTTCACAACGTATTATGTCCTTCTTAAAAAGCACACATAGGCTGGTGACTTTGTCTGTTATATTTGGACTGCCCCGCCTGAGATACCTGGGGAAAAACGTAAATTATAAATGCATTTCCAGAAAGTTAAAAAGCCAACATGCAACCATCCTTAGCTTCTTTCCTTCCTGTAGAGATGACCCCAAAACTCCAATCTACTCCTCCCCTTTTCAGTTGCTTGGAAATTTGTTCTGAAATTCAGAAATATTGTTCCAAATCTTCCGTCAGTTTGAGTCAGATCTCCAAGGAGTGATTAAAAAGCAGCAAGGAAAGTTCTGCCTGACAATCCCACTGGAAAGAAGACCAGGGTCATGAGGAAATGAAACTGTTGTTTGCAACTTACACGATTCCCTGTGTATAAAGATAAAGAGAAAATAAGTAACTGCTATGGATAATCTCCTCCCTTACTTCTGTCTTCCTGTATATCGCAATGAGGAGCAGCTGCTGCTGCTCTTCTGTGCCATGAGAACAATTCTTCCTACCTTTATTTAATCAAAGGTGGTGAATACATCAATATTTTGGTACAAGGTAATTCTTGGGTTGACAGGAAGGGTTATTGGTCCAAATTGTTCTCCATTGTTAGGCACTCAGTTTTGATAGCTTTAAACACAGATTGTATTTATCTGATCATTCTACAGGTAAAACATGTTTGATGAGAACATAGGAAAATGGAATATTCTAACATAAATGCCATTTCTTATTGCTGTCAACCATAGCACTTGAATAAATATTATACCTCCTTCCTTCAAGAAATCGCAGTGGGGTTATTTCTGACAATTGAACCAGCTTCTACGGAGGCATGTTCTGCTGGTGGTTTCTGCAAGGAGCTTGGTGCATGACCCCATTTTAAGATCCCTGAAGTGGCTGTTTAGCAACTTACAGGACCCAGTCAACTGGTTTAAACCTTGTCTGGGTCCTAAGACTTTGAATTGGAGTGGCACTGACAGCCAGCACTATTAGCAGTTACTGCCATCTATGGGTAGGATCATTTTATCTTTACTCCTCAGTGATTGTTTCTTCATTGCAAATAACATACCTGTTCTCATTCGTATAATAAATATAATGGAAGAAATGACACATTCGCCATTGATTTCTCCACTGAAAATAAAATAACAGAGGAAGGACTTCACCTACGCATCCACCTGAAAAGAATGGGGGAAGATTTTGAACACTTTAAATGATCATCTGCAGTAGAAGAGGAAAACAATGACATGGCTTTATTTTCCTTCTTCAGTATGTTGGGCGCTGCCTTTGCTTTAAAACTACTGAGCCACACTCATCCCTGATATAACAGCACTGAAATTACTCCAAATGCACTTTATCATTTGCATATTCTTTTGAATGCTGTTATAGCCTTTTTTTTTTAAATCCCTTCAAAGTGAGAGACCATCCATGCACTAGTGACTCTCATTCTTTTCCAGCCTGGGAGTTTTTTAGCTTTTCCCATTTAGAATTAAGAGTAGTTTGGGGTATTCATCACCCCTGACAGCTGTTAATCCCCCTCAACTCTATACAGTCACTGTGTTGAAACATTTCAAGTAAGTAACAGGACTATTCAATGCTTTTTTGGGGTTGCACCTGTGGTCTTTTTAGCTCATTAGTCTTTCTCTGACAGTGGCTAGTCCCAGATGCTTGAGGGAGAAAGTGAAAAACCTCCACAGTGGAAAATTAATGCAAGGGCACAGGAACCACTCCTTTGCTATTACGGGTAACTGCATCGTAAAATCCCTTTTACAAGCCAACCGCATCCATCTAAAAACTGATTTCAGTTTCTGATCCCTCCTGATTCCTGTTGGGAAGCTTTTCACAAGGACTGTTCTGCTGAGTCAAAACCTCTTCATTTCCAATCTACATTTATTTAAGGCCACTTCACACCAAATGTTCCTTTATCAGTAATGCTCTTTCACATAAACAGTGGTTCTTTTACTTTCTCTGCTTATTTTCACACTCCTATTTTGTTTACAGATGGTGACCAGATCCCCCCTCAACTTTGTTTTGCTAGGCCAACTAAGCCCATCTCTTTCTCTGTGACAGAAAAGACTCTTCACTCCCCTTAATTATCCTGTTGACAGGAGGTTGCCAGTTTGAATATGAATTAATCTTTTCTGTATTGGAGTGACCAGAATCATAGTTTGCATTTGAAATGACGTTATACTCGGGGGTCAGTGACAGTTTCCATGTGAACCACTGAAAATTCCCTACTAGATACACCTTAGGGTAACATTTGCTTTCCTTGCAGCCATAGCGCATTGCTGGGTCAAGGATACCTCTCAGAGCTCATTTTACCCTCCCTTTCAGTTTTCACCTGAAAGTACAGCAGATATTGTTATTAGTCCTTATTTTGCACTTTGCAGTACTTTGCCATTTCTGTTACCCCGGTTTTTAAGGTCATCCACCACTTCTTAACCCTTCTCTGCAGGTTTCACTATTACAACCAAGGGGGTTATAACTCCGTGGATCAGTGAATGCTGCGTGCCTGCAGGGACAAAGTTTTCAGGACACCAAGCATGTAACCTTCAGCGCTTGTTTCATTTGTAGTCTCTAAGTAGGAACTAATGACTTCCACAGGGCAACGGATAGATTAAAGCCAAGCATTAAACAACCTAGAATCTTGAGATAGGAGAAGGTTGTTTGTCCAGTCCTCTCTTGGCTTGCTTATGCCTCTTCATGCTGGAATTAGTCCCCGATGCCCAGTTAGCAAAATAAATAGCTCCGTAGCTACTGCAGCCTACTGAGGCTGCCTCCAAAGCTCAGTGAATCTACCTGCTGGTTAGTATATAACAATCTCCAACATGGAGATGGTTGAAACAGGGGACCTGGAGGATGACACTGGAAAGGGAAAAAAATAAACGAGTTGGCCTTCGACACAAAGGCAGAAAGTCAGTTGCACCTGGAGATCTCCGTAGCTAATGGTAGTGACTTTGCTTTCTTTAGAGAAGATGAAAATGGGTGCTGATAGCAAGAGCGTGCAGGTGTATTTGTCCCTACATCGGCTGACTCCAGTTGCAATCGCAGCCTCCATCTGCACAGCACTTCTTGCATACATTATCTGCCATCATATCCAAGTGCAGAAATCAACTGCAAAACACGAACTGGCAGATGATGAAAAAGGAGATACTTCAATAGTCACAGTTTTGCCTTTCAATTGCAGTAGCAAGTGCAAGGCTTTGAAGGGGATCACTGAAGAAAGAGTATCAAAGAAAATACATTGCACCAATTTCTGAATCATCCGTGGATGAAAAGACAGCTGCCTGCAGACTCAAAATGTCAGGAATTACTGCCGTGCTAATGCCAGGCCATGTGCCTGCAACAGCCAAGCAGACACGACGCACATTAGGCAAGTTTCTGCTTTTACTTACAATGAAAAGAAACCCGGCCGTGTGGGTGAGCCCACCCATGTCCCTGAACTCGTAGAGGGCAAGCGCTTCGAGAAATGGCAATTCATGTAGGATTAGTCCGTGAGTACAGCAATATCTTTCTGATATAGTGAAGCCACATTTCTAGTTTATTTTTTGTAATAACAGCGGTGGCTTCTACCGTTCCGCTTTATCACCACGGCAGCTGGAGGGAATTGCTGGGACAGACGCCGGCCTTGTGTACACGCCTTGCCTCGGCGCCAGCGACAAGCCGTGCTGCTGTGGCACTGCTGCGTGCCGCGGCGGTTCGCCTACCTCTGCGTTTACGTAGATGCATCGGAATGATTCCACCTTCATACTGGTTTACTGTAATTATTGATTCTGGTAAGAAGAAGAAGAAGAAAAGGTGCTGCACGCTTTTTTGCGACCGCGTACGCAACCGAAAAACAGACTTGCTCTGAAGTAAGCGCTGCCTGGAGAAAATGACAGCGTGCCAAACCGATTTCTTCTCATATTAGTTCCCTGCAAATATTAAGTACATTTCTTCTAGAAACAGAGCAGGTGAAAGACAAAGTACACCCGTGTTTTCAGCAGAGCTGCGGGCACGGCAGACTGTGCCCGCTACAGCGGTTACAGCAGTTATTTAATGATAAAAGCCCCAGACTGAGTTGCCTATTTCTGCCAATTGCTTGGTTAATAACATCAAAACACGGAATCTCAGTACCATTACAGAATATGTCTGAACTTTTTCAGTATTTTAATTAATTTTTTAAATAACAACTGTGAGGTATGTTCACTTGATTCGTGTCAATATAAAATTATATACTAGGGCCGCATAGCAAAATGTGGCCCCTCACTATTGAAAGGATTAAAACCCTGACAGTCCCTGATTTAGTGTTTGAAAGCACCTTCGTTTTCTTGTGGTCCCCTCCCTTGCTAAGATAGTGTTAGAAGAATGCAACTTGGTGCCTGAGAGAATAGAAGAGACCTTGAATAATGTCGTAAATCCATTGGTAACATAGACTCTGGGCAACAGTGTTAAAACAAGCACCAGCCTCCTGTGAGAAGTCCAGTGCCCAAGGACTGATGAGCTAATTCAATGACTATATATGTGTAAAAGAAACCCAAAGTTCAACCATCGGACAGGTGAGGAAGACCATCAGAGACCACGAGAGGACCCTGAAGACCACTAAAAAGACAACTCTGTATNAAAAAAAAAATTAATAATTTGTCTGAAATAGCCTTTTTTTGCCGACTGACTGAACGCCTATCTTCGCCCAGAACGAGGGAGCACGTTAGTCAGGAAGGGAGGCACCGCACCGGGCCGCGCTCGCCCCTGCGGCGCCAGGACAGACCTCCCTCCCGAAAGAGCCTTTTTTCCACTTAAACGAAGGACGGCAGCAGCAGGCGGCCGCCCACGCACGGCTCGCCCGGGCAGGGCCCCGGGGCAGCCGCCTCCGCCGGGACGAGGCCGCCGGGACGAG